>JANHFL010000774.1:184993-195806 GCA_032468155.1 Oxyrhabdium leporinum
TTTCCTTTCCTTTCCTTTCCTTTCCTTTCCTTTCCTTTCCTTTCCTTTCCTTTCCTTTCCTTTCCTTTCCTTTCCTGGAAAACCATACAAGGATGTTATATTTGCAGTAGAAAAGGCTCAAAATTCATAGCTTTTGCTGAGTCAGAAGCATCAGTCAAAAGCATAATGTGTCTGGAACATACGGTCTAACAATCTCAGGCCAACTGCCAAACTGTCTTGCTCAGCAAGAGAGAACAGAGACTTCATAACACAACTCTTGATGGATTATCTCCAATTCAGCAGCTGCTGTTTGAGAACGTGCTTATGAACATTTTGCACTTTGAACAATGTATTAACTCAGAAGATCATCTTTCTTCCAACCTAGTACCTGCCAACTGCATCAAACTTCAATTAAAGCAGGCCGCCAAGAGACACTATAGCAAAACCGGAAGATACCAAGTTGAGAGTAGGAAGTCGTTTAAACACCGGTGAGACAATCTTGCCTTGAATATATTCAGTCTGTCTACTGAAAGCTAACAAAAGACAGATTACTTAGACGTGAATTATTTTTAGCAGAACTTCAGCAACTTCCTAAGACTTCTTATAAAATTCAGAATAAGGTTACCAAGGGGAATTCTGTAATAGAATGTGTCAAGTTAACCCAAAACTGGTAGATCTTGGACATTGACTGTTTCCACCCCCTCTCAAAAGTAGATAAGTTTCTGATGCTGACTGAAATCCGTGTAAAATCTCCCTGTAATGTGGTTGGCATGCAGGTTTTTATTAAAAAAAGAGTAAAGAAGGCAGGGAAGTAGATAAAAAACTGGAAAGAGTGGGACAAGTGCGTGTATAATTAAAAAAATAAAAACTAATACAAACTAAAACATTGAAAGAGTAAAAAGAAAAATAGAAAAGAAAGAAAAATTAAGAATTTATTAAGAAAAAGGAAAAGAAATATATGAAAAAATGGCTTCCCTGTTTATCACAAGTATACATAATTATAGTAATTTATAGCCTTTTCTTAAAATACAACAACTGATCTCTTTGCATATTCCATCTCTTACCTAAAAAATAAAAACTTAAACTTGTGCTGTAAAAGTTGAAGAAATGTTGGAGTGAACATGGCTAAGCTAAAAGCAGAACAGTCTATCTTGGCAGAATGAAGAGTCAATAAGTTGATCAGCTCTTTGTAATGTTTGTCCAGATAAAGATAGGACTTGAGATCACCCACAAGTGCTCCATACAGTTGCTCCTCCCAAGTAGATTGCAAGATAGTGGTCTCTGTGGGTTACGAACTCTGGGAGATGAGGGAATAGCCATCTTTTTGTAGTCAGGACACTGGATTTGTATATAGTACTTTCTTTTCTAATCATTTTCGGAAATTGCTTGGTTGTGTCACTTTATTTGTACAACTCTGGAATTATAACAGTCCATCCATGTCTATCCTGAGATTTGTTCCTGAAGAGCTTCTGTTGTTTTTCCACATGAATGCATTTCTGACCAGAATTAGCTGATTATAAATTACTATTGTGAACTATTTCAGCTCAAAACTTATCTATAAAAAAATAAATATTGATATATTGAATATTGAAATGGTACTGACTTTTGTTATGTATACCTCTAAGTATACAATTTGATCCCCTTAAGATATTTGGGCTAGCTATTATAGCCAAGGACAAGAGATTATTAAACATATAGTCCAAAATATCTGGAGAGTATTAAGTTGCTCAGTGTAGCACTGGAAACACAATGACTTGCTTCGTACCTAATGCTAAGCTAACCCTCACTAATTTCAGTAGTAAATATGAATTTGACTAGGGAATTCTGAGGCCTGCAGTCTGAATTAATCTAAAGCTAATCAGTTGAGAAAGACTACCATAAGGTTCAATGGAATTTGTTATTTTTTGCCCTGATAAGAACCCATCTACCATGCTTCACATTATTTATTATCCTGGCTACTATAGCTACTTTAACAAACCACTATTTAAAACCCCAAATATAAATAATAATTGCATCTAGATTTCTTTCCTTGTCAGTTCATGTAATTTGCAAGTTCCTCAGCAGTTTTTGTAAATTGGATTCAAAATTATTGTTATTTTTTTCCAAACTATGCAACTTTGGTAAACCACAAACAGGAAGCAACGGTTGCTGGAAAAATGTAGAAAGGTGTTCATATATTCTAATAAACATAAGACAAAAGATATTCCTATCCTTAGGGGGCTAAAGGGAATTTTATTTTCTCCCAGCATTGATTAAATCCATAATTTTTAGCAGATAATTTTTGTTTCTTTATTTGTCATATTTCTACACCGTCCATCTCATCTAAATGATAGTGGGTGGCTTACAATAAAAACCACATAGTTATCATAGTACAAAAGCACAAATAAGAACAAAGTTAAAAACAAAATTTAAAAAGTAGAGTTACAGTATTAAAAGTTAAAAACTTAACATGGTGGAGAGAACAGACTCACAACATCAACCAACCCCAGGGTTGCATATCACTCTTTGACATTTGGCAGGGCCAGGTCTTAGCAGTCTTTCTGAAGGCCAGAGAAGTGAGTCCCACAGGACTCTTAGGGTTAAGGTATTCCAGAATTTTGGGGCAATGGCAGAGAAAGCTCTCTTCCTAGGTCCTGTCAGCAGAAATTCTTTAAATGAAGGGACTTGCAGCATACCCTCTCTGTCTAACTGGGTGGGATGGGAGGTTATAATTGGGACAAGATGGTTCCCGAGGTAACTTGGCCCCATTAACATGTTTAAAAGTGACAATCAACACCTTGAATTGGACCTGGAAGCAAATTGGTACCCATTTCTACCTGCACTTTTAGAATATTTCAAAATATATTTTATTATCTTCCCTTCTTCAGTAAAATACTAAGTGCCCACATAGGCTCTTGAACCCCAAAGGCACACACACACACACACACACACACAGAGAGAGAGAGAGAGAGAGAGAGAGAGAGAGAGAGAGAGAGAGAGAGAGAGAGAGAGAGAGAGAGAGTATTTTCATTTTTTTAACCACACAAATATTTATTATAGATTTTTATATGTCTTTTGCAGGTATAGCTTTTATATGGGCAAAGGGAAAACTAGGTTGTAAAAGTTTGCATTTTTCAATTTATTTATTAGCTTGCACATTGTGAAAATGAAAAATTTCCAATACATACACATGCTTCACTACTGCTTCTGTTCTGTGTAAGATTTCTGCTGTTTTAGGATGCAGTTACTGAACCGTGTGTATTTTAGATGCCCAATATTATCAGTAAATCAGCCTTAAGGCAATGAATATAGCACAAGAACTTTGTAATGGCTGCAAAGGTTTATCTCAAGCTCTTGAAGCTGGGTAGAAGAAAGACTCTGTAAACCTTATTAATACTGTTTACCTACAATAGGTCACTGCTTTTGAAAGCTTTGTTGTACTTGCATACTGGGAATCTAGTTCTTCTGGGAGAAATTAACCTCCCAGAATCAAACAGAATCAAAGAGGACAACAATACGTAGAAAATATACACATGGGTTCTGTTCGGGAAGCCATAAATATATATAGTTCATGGGGCATATTTTATAGCAAAAGGAGAACAGGTATCTGTAGAGAACTAGATTGTATTTCTTGTTTTTTTTAATTAATTATTCTGAATCTTTTTTCGGGATGTAGACAATCGAAAATTTATCTTCCTTTTTTCCTATGCCTGCATAAAGATGAATTCACATTCTACCTTGTCCCTCTCAAAAGCTTACAAGATGAGAATTTAGGCAAGTTAAAGTGAGGTTGTGGGAGAAGATATTGTTTTGTTTCAAATAGATAAACTTGGAAAGATAAATCTATGTTAGAGGGAAAGATCTTTTTAGTAAGGTAGGGGAAAAAAATAGCAAAAACTAAGGAAAAAATAAAAATAAATATTTCAGCAAGCCAAATAATTTCCCATTGGTTGTTTTTTCTCAACAACTTATATGTTAGGATGTTTTCACATTTCATGTTTTATTTTGTTCAGGAATTAAGATTTAAGCCAATTAGATAGATTTGTTGTTATAGAAATGGCTAGTTTATGTTACTATGTAAAAGGAAAAAGTTGAGGTGTGATGCTATTATCTTATTCTACTGCACCAAAGGGAGTTAGAAGTCACTGCCTTTTCTTATTTATTCATTTTATTTATTCATTAAATTTATACAGAGCATGCAGTTGTCTTATTGTTCTTTTGTCATTATAATCACAATAGTGGTCTCTCTCAGATTCCGTTTGTGTATTTTCCATTCAAGAATGTCAGGTTTTTGAACTGACCCAAAGTCACCCAGCCGGTTTTCATGCCTAAAATGGGACTAGAATTCACAGTCACCTAGTTTGTAGGCCAGCACCTAACCCACTACATCAGACTGGGTTTTATATTTATTTTATATTTATTATATATTTATGTAGTACATATTTGAGATAAGTCAATGTTTAGGAATGCTTTATCATTTCAAATGTTAAAATAACAAAACACGTCTCTGTTTTGCTAACATTGCTAGTGACAAAATATGTTGAGTATAAATTTGAAGGATTCTAAAAAAACTTGATCTTTTGAAGGCTTACATCAAAATCCATGCCATGTTACATGGACTAAACAAATTTATAACTAACAGCCGGCTATTTAAAGTAACAATTCCATATTTATAGGATGAGAGCACGGTTCTCTTGCTGTTATTAGATTTCTCATCATTTTTTTAATACTACTGGCCATGGTATTTTACTGGACTACCTAGAAAGTTTGGAGTGGGGCACCAAGCTTTAATGGTTCTACTTCTGTTTGAGTGGACAATTCCGGTCTCTAGTTATAGGGGGTGGGGATACTGTTGACAGTTATAAGTACTGTAGTATAGGGTACATACAGACACATTAATATTTGTTTCCCATCTAAAAACTGTTTCATGCAGTGTCTTTATTGCTTAAACTTCTCATCTCCCCCTTTTGGAGGGTCTACAACTCCATCCAATCACAAAACTTTTAGCCTTCCACTTCCTCTTGTCTGAGCTATTTCAATATACTTCTTCATACACTTTTGTGTTCCATCCACATTCACTTAACAACTATTCATTCTTGACGGTATCCTTTTCTTGCTTTAGTATGTGTTTCGTAAGTAGGCCATTCCTCCTGCATTCAGTTTACTTACATTTTTCTCTTGATGCATGCAACTCTCACCTCCATAATAAAACGACCAGAAGCACATTTCTAAAAACATTTAGAAATGCTTATTTTGACGCTAGCCACTTCTTTTCTGCAGTGCCAGCTTTTGGTGTCTTAAATGTTTTCCATCCATTTCTCCATCTTTAGCAAGCATTTTATAAAGGTATGCAAATTCATCTACTAGGACTATTTGTGTATAAGCCGATTCTTCACCAGTTTTTCTCTTTTTGACTGTATTCTTTGCCATGATTTTTTTCTTAATACACACAATATCTTTCATCATTTTTTCCCAGCATTCATTCTCTAATATTAACAGCCCTTTTACTTTGTCATTCCTCCAAGCATCTCTTTTCATAGTTTCTATTAGCATAACTTTACATCTTTATGGAGAACATAATTTAGTTCCATTCACTCTGAAACAGCTTCTGCATCCTCTTTCTTTACATCTATTTCTCATTCATTCTACTGGGAAATGTAATCTATCTTCTGGTATATTTTCTTCTTGCTGTTGATTCCATTCCATTCTGTTCTGTTCTGTTCAGATCTGTTCTGTTCTACTCTACTCTACTTATTTTTTATTTTATTTATTAATCAAAAGATCCACTTTTGACATGACAGATTGCCTATCCCACATTCACAGCTGTTATTATAACGCTATCCTTCCCTAATTCTTTTAACTTTTTATCATAAGCAAATTATTACACTCCTAGATTCACTCGTCATGTGAATAGATTTGTGCTGAAACTATGTACACGCCCCCCAAACGCACAGAGAATATTCTCTTAACAGATGCTCACCAGTCAACAATCTCATTTATTTTTGGTTTCCAGAAGGTCCAGTCACTTTTTCTGTATTCTCTCATCTAGTTTACACATGTCACTGAATATATTTTCTCTCAAATCTTATTCATTCAAAATTTTGCACAATTTTCCTGCAGAGGTCATCCCCAGATATTCCATGATAACTGTTCACTGCCATATCAGGCATAACTAGCAGCAACCTATGGGTGTGTATTGTCATATGGACCCATAGTAACTTAGGTAAATTAATATAGATATCTTATTGGATCACAAACCAAACATGGACTAACAGTGTGGTGCAGCTGCAAAAAACCCGTGCCATCCTAGCTACAACAACAGAAGGTATAATGTCAGTATCAAGAGGAGTTATCCTTTCCCTATATGGTCAGATTGCAACTATGATGACTTCCTACCTTAGAAAGAATGCTGACAAACTGCAGCATGTTCAGAGAAGAACAACCAAGAGGAATAATGGGAATGTTTAACCTGAAGAAGAGAAGCAAGTATATCATGATCCATTTTTATCTCTTCCCCAATAATTCTAACAGTGATGTTGGGGAATAATATAGCAGATGAGTTTTGTGACATTCTAATTGCTTACCTATAAAATCTATTAGATTAAAAGCTTTCCTCTTTGCATCTAAGCACACCACAAGCATATCATATCCAGGCAACATCTTTTCATGGCCATTTCAGGCTGATACCAACACGCCTCCTTCCTAACATACTAAGAGCCATTTTGGGACAACAATGAAACACATCAACTACCAGTTTGTGAAGTGCTAGTAGCATACAATACTAAATTAAATGAACGAATGACTTGGTATTAGAGTGTTAACATCAATTGCAATGGCAATTTTTTACAATGCAAAACGTCCTTTGCATTATTTTAAATATGAGAAAAAAAGGGGAATATCTTTTCATTCTGTATTAAAGAATGACAGTGGGCCTTCTTACTTCAATTTCTTAAATGTTTTCACCTTGCACAAAATGTGTTGCTTAATCCCTAACTTGGAGCAGTGTGACTTTGGTGTTTCAAATCTATCCTTTTTTTTTTCAAACCGTCTCAGTTCTCAAGCTTTCTAGGGATCCTGCAGATGGTCATAGCCCCCATCTCAAAGCATTTGTTGGGGAGACATTTTACTGGCTTTACTGCAAATTTCCTTAGAAACACTTGGATTTCTAAACACTTTTAAGACACTGTTTGCATTGAAACAATAAATCAAAGTTGAATGTAGAATCACGGAATAGAAAGAGGCCAATGCCCATTCAGTGTTGAATTTTTTTTTGGGTAGCTGAAGGAAATGTTGCGTGGAATACAACTAGCTGAAAATATCTACAGAATTGAAGCTTTTTAAAATAAAATAGTTTTATTTTAAAAAGTAAATCCTGATTTTAAACAAGTGCCATACAGTACCCAGCTGACCTTGCAGATCACAGAAAGAAGGGCAACAAACAAATTTAATAAATAATAAGAAAGGTCACACCAGGTCATACCTGGATGGCAAACCAGCACAAAATACCAGAACTCTACCAAAAAAAATAAGAAAAAAAATCCAGAAAATAGCAATGGTAAAGTCAACAAAAGAGCATGCCATCACTGTGTATTCACTGGAAGTTGAGAATTTACCTTAATTCTAAGTTCCGTATCATCGTTATCATTTTGAAACCCATCATGGAACCAAATAAAAGCAAGTAGAAATATGATTCATATGTCATTAGTCACCACCAAGATCACACTTCTAATTTAGTTTGTTTGGATGAGGATAAAACATACATTTATGGGAGTGAATAGTTTCAGGCCTCTCTTCTGTAACTCCATAACGTTTTGCCTTGGTCTTCATAGTTCTATTCTGCCACCATGTGGTGACTAATCTGGCATCATTACAATAGAAGCATGGGGTAGGGAAACATAAGTTATGGAAGACATGGAGTGGCCAGTCCATGGTCAACACTGAGACAGTAGATTATCTGCCATAGCTCTGGAATAATATTGTTCGTAAAAGGTTGATTATTGTGACATTTAGTGCCATTGCTTGATATGGAGAAGGCAGTTATTTTGAATCTTCCAAAATGAAGCTGAAGATCCTAATCCAAACCATTTTCAACAACATCAGGAACAGAGGTGAAATCTAGCCGGTTCGGACCGGTTCTGGCGTACCTGTAGCAGAAATTTTGACTGGTTCGGAGAACCGGCAAATACCACCTCTGGCTGGTCCTGCCCCCGCCCACCCTGCTCCTTCCAGGAGTCCCCATGTGCCCCATGATCCAGGTCTGGTGAGTGAGTAGGGGTGGGGCTGCTGCTGGCTTGAAAAGCAGCTCTGTGAATTCACAACTCAAGCAGTTTGTGAATTCTCCTTCAGGATTAAAAGACCTTTAGCCCTGTAATCCCAAATAATTCAAAAAAGTTCTTCCGCCTGCTTCCAATGTCTCAATGCCCATCTTGGGGGTTTTAGTTGCAGTCTTAATTGGTGCAGTTCTCAGTCTGGTTTATTGTGTGGTCTTCTGAAACATATGATCAGAAGTTATTTTGAAGGAAATCCTGTTTGTTTTATTCTTTTTTTAATAGCCTATTTTAAGGAGCCTGAAGCTGCTGTTGTAATGAAGTTAGGCAAGTGGCAAGAAAGTTTGCTCTTTTTTTCCCCTTGGGGGGGGGGGTGTCATTAAGTAAATAGATTCCTTGGGTTGAAGCAAGTACAGCTTAGGAAGGACAAAGGCAAAATGGACTGCTAAATTGACCACACTCACCCAGTCACATGACCACATAGCCACGCCCACCCAGTCACATGACCACCAAGCCACGCTCACAGAACCAGCAGTAAAAATTTTTGGATTCCACCACTGATCAGGAACTGTGGGGATTTAATTTGTGCCTGGACCTGTACAATATATATGGTTTATGTAACCTTTGTAGTGATTATTTACTTGTGTTGAATGAGCCACTATTATCTGGGCTTTACAGCATGCTCTAAAAATCACAGTGCCTGTGTTGAAACATTGCACTTTGCTGAATCCAATGAGGCAGAGTGTAACATAGCACAATCTGTGTGAAATAAGCCTTTCCAGATGGGTAGGTAAGTGTACGTGTCCCCAGACACTGGATCAGAATAGTTTAAATAAACAGGCTTTTCTTCCTTTTATTGTGATTTTTTGCAATAATTGTGAGAAATTACATGCAATTCTGGAGCTTAGTGATGATTTGATTCACTATTTTGCAGTATTTAATTTCCCATTGCCATGATGAAAAATAAGTATTTTATTATTCTTTTACTTGCCTACCAAGTGTCTATGGCAGGTATTAACCTAAGATTTGATACGGATATTTACTAATTTTAGACAATTCTTAAAACTATTACCATTTTTATTCTAAGTGCTATTACAATTTGAGTAAAGATCTGCAGCTACTCTGTGGCCTTTGATAATTTTCTCAGAAAAGACCTGGGTTTTAAGCTGTTGGCAAAGCCTTATTACGGCCATCCACAGATTTCTGAGCTTAGTTCTGAAAAATTGGACAGGTCAATGTAGTTCCTTTTTATAAAACTATTTCCCTGCCCTGTTTTCATTTATGGATTCTCATTTCCCTCAGATCTCAGTTTATGCAAAATGCACTTCATCTACAGATCATGTTCATTTGATGTAATTAATCCAGAATTAAATTGGAATTGAACACTGCCTACATTTACCTTCACATTATGGTGAACATTCCCTGATTCAGATGATATAATAAGTATTACAATAGAAACCTTTTTAAAGAGTATTTTTTTTATAGCAGAGTGGTAAGAAGATGATGAATTGTTCCATTCTGTTGCATGGAGGTAACAAAAATGGTTTTGTTTGGTCATAGTATTACGGATCATTTAGCAACGACCTTTCCTCTATAACTTCTGAGATGTGGAGCACATTTGTTTTGTTTTAAATATGCCTTACCTTTTGCTTTTAAAGCAGCAGTTTACTAAAAACCCTTTACTAGAGGTTTTTAATTAGCAATTCAGTTGCTTTTTCATTTTTGTTTTAATTTTTTGTATATTGTGTTGTTTAATTATTGTCAGCAGCCTTGAGTACTATGTTGAGCAGAAAAGTGAATTGCTGTCACAGAGAGGAGGGTGTCAACCTATTTTCCAAAGCACCTGAAGGCCAGACAAGAAATAATGGATGAAAACTGATCAAGGATAGATTCAACCTAGAAATAACGATAATTTTTCTTACAGTGAGAACAGTCAATCAATGGTACAGCTTGCCTTCAGAAGTTGTGGGAGCTTCACTACTGGAAGCTTTCAAGAAGAGACTGGACTGCCATTTGTCAGAAATGGTATAGGGTCTCCTGCTTGGGCAGGGGGTTGGACTAGATGAACTAAAAGGTTCCTTCCAACTCTGTTATTCTGTTATTAATAGTTTGTACTAGTTTTCCATATTTACTTTGGCTAGAAATGCTCACTCTCAAGAATTCAACCCAGGTGCAACAGACAGACCAAATAAATACATATTTGATTAAGCTGCATACGCATGTGTGGCATCTCCTGGTTATATTTAGTTTGTTAAAGTGCATAAGCAATGTAAATAGTGGATTGCTGCTAAATCTTCTGTGGATAAGTGGTCACTGAATATTCTGGAAACTGATTTAGAAAGATTTTGCAAATTGAGAAGACTCTTGTACAAGGACAGTGGTTGCATAGATTCTTTGTGACAGAACAACAGGATATTTGGACAGGATTTTTTTTAAGGTATCTCTGGCTCTTTAGAGTTTTAGTCCTCGGGAGCTTAATAGAAATTGCCTTGTTCTTGAATGGTGTCCACCCTGCCCCCCCCCCCCGTCCAACTCCCCAGTTTGATCTACAGCCCTGGTATTCCGTTGGTTTTCTTTCGGGTTTCCCT
>JANHFL010000774.1:224594-240010 GCA_032468155.1 Oxyrhabdium leporinum
TTTTATACAAGTTCTCTCTTAAATTAAAACAACAATGTGAATTTCAATCTATTTCTCTACATTCTTATTTATCCATTTGTATACCACTACCAAAACTCATAGCCCATTTCATCACGCAGTACTTAACTTGTTCATCTCCAGTTTCAAATCTTAACAAAAGCTTATCCATGTTTTGCCTCGAGTTATGGTACTTATAAAAGTAATAAAAGTGAAGTTAAAAATATAATTAAAAAATCTAATAATCTAATGTTTGCAATTACATGTTCATTTGTATGCAATTCATTTTCAAATTCGGTCTTATATTGTTCAATTCCACTCAGTTTTTTTTAAATCTATATTAAATCTTTTTCTTGATTGTGCATATGAAAACCATTGAAAACCTATCAGGCATGGGAGTATTTGTCAAGTGGTCTTTTTTTTTAATTGAACCTTAACGCAATTTTACTATTCCAATCTAATTTTCTGTTTTTTTTTTATTTTTGCTGCCCAGAGAGTTCCTTAGATAGTTGGGTGATGATATAAGTTGGATGGAGGGAGGGAGAGATGTATAAATGGATATACAGTACATTAAGAAAAAACTTTGCTTTTTAATACTAAGTGAAGGTGGAATCCTCCTGCCTGTCAGTGAGAAGAATTAATCAGTGGATTGGCTTGTCTCCAGGAATCCCTGGAGATTATTAAGAAGAGATTGGACAGCCATTTGTCTGGAAAGGTATAAGGTCTCCTGCTCGAGCAGGAAGTTGGACTAGAAGGCCTCTAAGGTCCTTTCCAACTCTGTTATGCTGTTATGAATTCTGCCCGGTGTGAGGAACTGCAGACAATGCTTGCTCCCAAGTCCCCTCATGTCACACTTCATAATGGGTAAGGTTTTCAACAAGCGGTCTCACAAACATTTTTCTCATGAGCATATTTTATTTGAAGCACATCCTCCTGGATTTATGTCTACTGCTGGATGAGCATTGATCAGGAGGACTTTTGCCAAGCTTCAATTTAAACAGCTCTATCTCAGGTGAATGGATGTTTAGTGATAATTTATCCCAACTTACTATGACAATAGCAAGGGGCTCTACATAGGGCTGCCTTTGAGAATCACTTAGAAACTGCAGTTAAATCAAAATACAGAAGGCTGCTTATTTGCCTCTGCTAGTTGCCAGGAACATTGATTATGGGGCAATTCAAAGTGACAGTTTTAACCTATAAAGCCCTAGATCACAGGTGTCAAACTTGATTTCATTGAGGGCCGCATCAAGGTTGTATTTGACCTTGGGGGGGGGCGGTGTGTGTGTGCGGCCAGCTCGACATCACTTGTGTGATCAAATGCCACTTTTGCTAGTAGTTTGTTTTGCTAACACTCTGCTAGCGAAAATGGAGCTCATGAGGGCTTCAGGAGGCCATTGCAACCAAAAACGGAGCCCGGGAGGGCTGCACACAGCCCTCTCGAGCTCCGTTTTTGCTGACAGAGGCACCGTGTTTCCAGGACGGCCCTGTGGGCCAGATCTAAGCACCCCGCAGCTGGATCCAGCCCGCAAGCCTTGAGTTTGACATCCTTGCCCTAGATGGTACCTAGAGAACCACTTTTCATTTAAGCCTTTATTTAATATGAGAGAAACTATTGTTAGTTTATCATTTCCATGAAGTGAGGAGACTGAAGCAAGCAGATGTTGCTTTTCTGTAATGGCTCAGTCTTATGGAACAGCTATCCCTAAGAAATTAGATTTGTTCTCTTAGTGATTGTTTTCTGGAGGCAGGTAAAAATGCATCTTAAAAATTTCTGATGGTCCATTGGATCTATCTGTGTTTTGATGAGGGGTTTTTTTTCTGTGATGGCTTCAATTATTATTTTAGCTAATTCATTTTAATTGAGCTTTAATTTGCTATTAGCACAGATGTTGTAATTTGGGTACCGTATATATTTTAATTATTTTTCTAGTACTTGTTCATCATTAGAATGATATAGAGATATATAAAAAGAATAAAAGGAGAGGGGATCATGGTGGTGCCAATAGAAAATAATGTAATCAAAAAATAAGGGGAAAAGGGGATGGAAGCCTTCTAAGCAAGAGAGATTTAATGGCATATTTTCCATTAAATAAATAGTTTTGTTTTCTAGGAAACTGCACCTTTTCTTAATCCAGAAATCAATGTGAAGTGAGATTTAAATTGATAATATGTTTTCAGGGCACACAAAGCTGTAAAATTAACCAAACATTTTAGGATATGTGTCATGAAAACAAACTTGGTTATGCTCATCTAGATCTACTGTAATTAATGCTAAATCTCACTGATTACAGCAATACAGATGAATTACAACTGTCTGAATGCAATCTTTATTACGATATCATTTATAATTTTTAAAATCTCAGTATTTGGTCGAGCCAATTCCTTCTTTCTTGATTACTTATAAGAGGTTAAACAGCTGTTTTTCTACTATGCAAATTTATTGGGTAACACTTGAAAATTAATGAAACGCTACACTTCGGATTTGTCACAAGTTGAGCAATTTTAAAATTGTGTTCAGCAAGTGTTCCTTAATTGCACAATATGTGGCAAAGCTGAGTTCACAAAGTAGTAAGATAAAAGTAGCAGAATGTAATATTCTGACAATTATCCCCCTCAACAAAGCAAAATAAAACTCTTAACTACTGTTAAGTATACCATGAATTTAAAGTTTTAAGATGAAAACTATTGCGTTCAGTTTTCTTTGTATAGTTTGATGCTTATTTCTCATTATTCCTGATAGTTTACAATACAATAGATCAGTGCTTCTCATCCTTTTCTTCACCACAGATTACCTTTAAATACCTTTTGTGGCCATGGGTCATGGCCACAGACCACCAAGACGTAACTCAAGATTTAAATCATGACATTTCTTCAAACCTTCATGGACCCTGTGACAACACTGCCCCTCCCCCCCCCGGTCCACTGCAATAATTCCTTAAAGGTGGCCATATAGTACATGGGAACAAATGGTGTGATCAAAAGCATCTAAATAATTATCCTCTAGAAATGCATGCTCAAGAGGGTACAAAATATTGATTTCTTTCAGTGTTTACATATTTCTAATATAGTGTTTCTCAACTTCAGCAATTAGAAGCTTTAACTCCCTGGCCTATTTTTGAGGAATTTTCAAATTGATACTGCCCCAGACATTTGGAAATCCACAGAGACAGAGAAACAGTCACTCATTCTGGCAATGAGTTCATCCCTTCCCAGAGCTCTCATCTTAAGAAATGTTTTTGTCAGACTTCATTGATAAAGCACACAGAATGCTACATCTAATCAATATTGATTCAAACCATAACTGGTTTACTAAGATAACTGACTTTGTCTAGATTCACAATATTTTTTGTTTGTGTATGTTTTTTTGTATGTTTTTTTGTTGTGTATGTTGTTGACTCCTGGGGTGATGGCCTAGAACGGTCCCTGCAGGTTTCTTGCCAAGATTTCAGGAGTGGTTTGCCATTGCCTGATTCTTAGGGCTGAGAAAGAATGAATGGCCCAAGGACAATCAGCTGATGTCAGGCATAAGATGGGACTAGAACTCAAAATCCCCAGGCTTCACCGCACTACATCAAACTACCTCCCAATACATATTAGCCAACTTCATTTTTTGGAGCAAGAACCAAAATTTAGAGGAGCTAATTCTGTTTTATTGTATCTGCTCTAAAAGATAATTTTTCAAGATAATTCCAGCCTCTTGAGAAATTGGACCTTTTACACTTCTTGATGCACTTATATATATAATATATTATTAACATAATTTTATCCCAAGAAGAATATCTGGAAATCGTATTTTGAAACCGGCAAATAAATAAAGCTATTGTACTACATATCCTTTCCCTCATATGGATTATTCCCACTGTCACTTGACAGGATTCCCATGACATCCGATTCCAGAAATTTAACTTTATAAAGAGTAAAAATCTATAGCATCTGTTCTGTTGGAACAGGATCAGGTACTCAAACCCTGAACTGATACAGAAATCCATTCTGTACATCATTTCCACCAGAATATTTCCTTGGGAACCCAGCTGCAGGAATAGTTTCTCTATCAGAGAAAAATATGAGACAGTATTAAGGCTACAGACATATTAGCACTCTCTCAATGATTGCAAGAGGATATTCCTTTATATATTGTTAATGGAAATAAGCAATGTTATTGTTACATATTCAGAAAATAGATAGTCCTGCTTCTTACTGGTACTAATATATCTGGGCTTCATTCCAGCTTTTCTCATGTCTGATGTGTGCAACTAATTTGCATTTCTAATCTACATTAAATACATAGATTAAATTCAGTTATATCTTACACATGCAGATAATACTAGTTCAGCTGGCTATTGTAGATATTTATCCTTAAATGGAAAATCACCTGCATTCAATTTTCAAATTATAACATAGCGATGCAGTCTTTTTGATACCAATGTCAAGATTGCAATTTCACTACTGTTGCCCAAAGAGTTCAGCTTTTGAGCAGAATTGCATGACTTTTACTCTTAATTGGCTGCAAGTTGTATCTCAGGACTAATGGACTAGCTAGCATAATGTTTACAGAAATAAAGTCCAAGCAAAGTACAAGGACCAGCACACAGGATCTGATAGAGAAATTGCCACCAAGATAGGATAAGATGTAGTCTGCACTGTACATAAACTAACACTCCAGAAAATGAACATTTTTAAAGATGAATTGTTAAAGCCCTGCCTATCCCCCTATATTGCTACCTACCCACTCTTAGGTTGAAAATAACATACCTTAAGTTTGCATTCTATGTCTCCTTGGATGTCTCAGTATTCTTTTAACAATTAAGGACAATTTAAGCCTGTATATACTGACAATGAGATGAAGGCAATATTATAAATACTAAAAGAAAAGATGTTGAGAGGGTGATTTGTGGCTTGATTAAATTCAAATTGGAGTGTTATACTTTAGTGATATCATATGTAGGTTGTAAAAAGCTGGGTGGTAGCAAAGAAGTCGTCTCTCCTAGCCATCTATTGTAGTAGTCATCTGGACTTTTCCAGCCCACATAGAATAGCCTGTTCCAGTTGTGAAGATAGTGAAGAGATATTGGTTGATAGTTAGGCTCCTTTTGACATGTCTGCACATTCTGGGCTAAAAGAAAGCAGACCAAAAGAAAATTGTCAGTCAAGCCATATGTTAAAATTCATACCTGTCCTCCCTTCTCTAACCTACATTAAGTAGGGTGGAGGTTTCTGCACTAACAAAATATGGGTTAGAGTAGGGCAATCTGATGATATTTGTGGGAGAGAGGGAGGGAAATAAAACCAAGGGAGCCCATCAATCTCTGTCCCTTAGCACGTCCTGTATAGTGTAATTAATAGAACCATTTGTCAGCAGTATGTCTATGAAAGCATAGCACCTATATGAAAGCACTAGAAGGTAAGATAACTGCTTGGAGTGAAGGATCATGAATAATTCAACCTACAGCACTTGTGACTATGCTTGTAGGTGGTGTAACCTATTGTCTGACAACCATTGGGTTTTAAATAGGACAAAACAGGCTAAAGGTGAATCCTAGCAAGATGGACCTATTCAGCATGGTTTTCTTTCAGTTCAGGTATTAACTGCTCCAGAAGCAGATTTATGACACACAGATCCTCCTAGATTCAATGCACTTGCTGGAAGGACAGGTGGAGGATGTGCCAGGAGGTTCATTTGCCCAACTTTGGCTGATATGTCAGTTGTTGCCCTGTCAGGAACAAGAGACCTTAGTGATGATGACAGTCTCTGAACCAGTGCCATAGGAATGCCTGTTAAGGCCAATTGGAAAATCAGTGAAAAAATGTAATGGTCCACTTTTTGGTGAGTATGAACTTTGGTGAGATAATGTGAACTTTGAATTGGTTTTCAATAAATCCACAGATTCAACATACAGACCTGGTTTTAACCTGTAAAACCCCATATACTTGGTTCCTACTTAACTTCTGGGCTGCCATCTCCAAATGGAATTGACCAGCTCAATATTTAAGCAAGGATATCACATAATTTCTGACACATCATTACACTTCCCCAGATGTTGACACCTAATGTTTGGTTTTCCAAAAGTTTGCATACATGGAACTGTTCTAAGGAATTTTCAAGGACTGAGGGCAGGTTGCTCTTAATTTGATGGGTTAGATCAGGGGTATCCAACCTTGACAACTTTTAAGACTTATGGACTTCAACTCCCAGAATTCCTCAGCCAGTCTGGGTTAGAATATTACTGTTCTGATGAGTTTTCTTTCTATTTTAATTTTGTTCTCCTATATTTTCAATGTTTTATTTAATATGCAACAATCATTCAACTCTTTCATGCAATCAGCTTTATATTGTTAACCATGGGGGTTCATTTTGTGACTAAGGCAATATATAATACTGATAAATAAATAAGTAAATAATGCTTTGCTGGTATAGTTTTCTGCCAGCTTGGTGAATGTCTGGTGAATAGCACTTTAAATTTGCCATGAGAAGGAGCTATGTGCCTCTCCCCTTTCTCTTGGAAGAACGTCAGTGGCAAAAGCTTGTTTATCTTCAGCTGTGAGTTGCATAAAGCCTCATTAATTGCAATAAATGGTCTATTTCTCAACTGGAATTCTGAACCTAAACTAAGTATACTTTACACAAAAATACCTTCTTAAGTGTTTCATGGCTTGCTACTAAAGCAATACCCCAAAGAATCATGAAACTGCAAAACTACTGAGTGGTATAAGCATTTTTTGGCAGCTGGCTTGCAGATGTGGAACTTATTTCCCATCCCTATCATAGGAACTCAGAACATCTGGTGATTCTTTCTCATCACTCCCTTGCCCTAAAACCCAGAAAACATCAAATGGCTTAAACTATCTCATGATTCTGAAGCTCCTCTTCCTTCCTGTCTCTGAAGAGATTTTAATATAAAACTGATGGTAAATGGAATCAACAGTGCAATGAAAGAAATAACCCTCTCTCCAAAGTTCATATTCATGGCAGGATTACACAGCTACAATCTAAAATCACGTCTTATGGGTGCAACTTTGTTATGATCCATTGTTGTTTAAATGCTACTTATTAAATACTTTAGTTCTGAATTAACTAACCACAGCACAAACATTACTGCCTTCATTTTGTCTACAGCCATGACTGAGGCACATTTAAAGAGGTCCATAGTTGTATTGATATTAAAAACAGTATTTCCTTCTTATTTCCTTCCTACCATCCAAAAGCATCCTTGAAATACAAACAAACTTTAGATTTTGTCAGCCATTACCTTTAGGGAAAATTAAGTAATGAACAATGACTGGGAACTGATGCCATGGGACAGGGCAGGAGGAGTGGTCCATTAAGTGATGTCTCCTTGATTAGTTTCCATCCATTGCTTCTTGTCCTGCCTTCAGATGTGTTGCAGAATAGGTTGACCTCCTCTTTTTTGTAGCAGCCCTTTAGATATTGGAACACTGCTATCATGTCACCCCTGCTCCTTTTTAAAAAAAATTAAGCTAGAATATAAGAATATAAGCAGATCTCAGCTAATTCATCCAAAATTTTGTCTAATCCAGCGTTCTATTTCCTTGGTGGCCACTGAATACCAGAACAAAAGGACAATTGCCCCCTCCAATTTATGCTTCCTGTAATTAGGATTCCAACCTTCTTTATTAATAGATATAATTATCATGACAAATAGCCATTGACAATCATATCCTTCATAAATTGTCCAGCTGTCCTTCAAAGCTATTCAACTCCTGGGTATCTTGTAGCAATGAATCTTCCTGAATCTCCCATGTTTCATCTTCTGTATTTCAGGACTGGGAGCAGATATTCATTGGTATCAAATGCTCTGAGGACTACAAGTTTCATAGAATCTTATAATATAAGTTTTGAAATGTTCATTGAGATCATCTAGTTCAGGGCTGTCAAACTCCTGGCCCACAGGCCGGATGCATCATGCACTGGCCATGCCCATGCCCGGTTTAGCGAAGAAGAAAAAAGTCCCGATACATCACATGACTCCACCGTGATGACGTGAGCTTGACACCCCTCATCTAGTTCAGTTCCCATCCAAAGCAAAGTTGCACTTAAGAAGCTATGACCTCTCCCAGCATCTGTTATTAACCTTTCTACCATACCAGAATTCTGCCAATTGTGATTTTTTTTAAAAAAATGATAATGTATACTTTCGATATGTTTGTATATTGGTTTTCAACTTATTTTTATTGGACTATTTTATCTGCTATAAGCCACCCAGTGTAATTTAAATGAGATGGGAAGCCATTCAAATCAAATCAAACAACAACAACAAAAGAAATAATAACAGACAGAATTTTTGATTGCCAGTTGAGAATGAATATGACTTTCTGGCTTTGACCAGCTGGTTTTGTGCCTAAAGCAGGATTAGAATCCACAATCTTCCCATTTTTAACCTAGTACCTCTAACTACTATGCCAAAATTAGTAATTTGCCTGCCCTGTCTTGTTTTTGAATGTGGCTGATTTATGATGCTTAAGAGCCAAGACTGGGCTGATCTTGCTTAGAATCAGAAAGTAGGCAAGAGTTTTGTTGGTTTTTAGCAGACCTTCCTAAAATACCAGGGCTCTATATCTTGAAAAAAGGCAGTGGCAAACCGCTTCCATATAGCTGCCAACAAAAGTATACCAGTGTCCACAGCTGAACTCAGCAAAATCAAAACCACCACCATCATTATCTTATTTGTTTTATCATTTAATAAAGGCTTTGTGGTAGCCTTATTTTACTTTAAATTTCTTTGTTAATAAATCCCCAAAATGGAATCTGTCTTTTTCACTGCAGATGCACACATTAAATTTTCATTGAACTATGCAGCATAACCTCTTTTCTCAAGTGTTATTACAGGTTTGATGCAGGAGTAGGTAACCTGCCGTTCTAATCCCATGTATTTGTTTGCAGCTTGCAAAACCAACTCAAAGGCCAAACCACTTTTCTAGCTTGCAGCTAATCAACACAAACTTTGACTTCACCCTTACTGTTGGCCATGGTAAGCCAGCAATCTGTAACGAGGTTATTGAGAGAAGAAAATGTAATTGCTTCCTCCAACCTCTTAACGATTGTGTTGGGAAAAGAGAGAGAGGAAAAAACTGGTGGGATGTGGAATGGCTGAATTGTTTCAAATCCTGGCAGGACAGCAGCTCTAAGAGCTGACAAAGATAGCTACTTACAATATTTTTTTATTTAGTAGGAAAAACAGAACTCCAGATACAAATACATAAAGTCAGCAGCTCTTGAAACCTTATTATTGCTTTCCATTTAGTTAACTGGAACTAAAATTGTATCAACAAATCAGAAGTATTTAGTCCTGCTTGGGAGATCACTATATAAAAGTACTCTTATCAGTAGCAGTGAAAAATCAGTGTTTGCATTAAATGCCACTGAAAGACATTGTATTAAGAGGGTGCAATGGTTCTGGGAATACTGGCATTCAAAATTTCAGGTTAAATTCAGTATCAGTCTGAACTTAAATAAGTTTTTGCTGGAAAGTTCATGAGGAAAAAAATAAATTTAAGAACTTTTCACCACTAGAAAGAAAAGATCTTACCTCCTCCGTTTGTAAGAACGAATAGAGGATATGACCAATACAAAGTTAGGAGGGAGGAGTAAATGAGACATTTTCTTATAAAGGAAAAGCACTACTGATAGTTGAAACACCTTCCCAGTCATATGCTGTTTTCCTGCTTAAGCCGACCTGCATAATTGCCGACCTCAGTTTTATATGGATTCCCACATTCTTATCCTTCCTTTCTTTTTTCTTCACTAATCTGAAGATGGTGAATGATTGACCAGCAATTCATTACACTGGAGATATAAAAATTTGGTTAATTATTTCTACTGTTAAATGCCAAATCCCTTACGCTTAATTCAGCACTGCAAACATGTGTACCATAGTATTCCCAGAATTCAGCTGCCTCCAAGACAGATTCATCTCATAACATAATTCATCATCATAAAATGCTCAGAACTAATTAATGCCTTCCAAAAGAAAACCCTCAAAACAATGCCCAATTTTCTGCCTTTTCTCTATCAACTATTTTTCAACATAATAATTTCTTCTCAACATTTTTGTCATAGGAGAATGTAATTTCAGAAGAATTTCCATGGATAAAATGTGGCATACTTCAGCAAGATGGACTAAGGAATGTGCATCTCAATAATACACTGTATTTCTTTGTACAATTGTCTCTCCAGTGAGTTTCAGCCATTTCACACATTTTCCCCCATTCAATATTTTATTCAGATTTGGAAGTGTGGGCAATCAAGGAGGCTTAAGAATGATGGAAAGTTGTGGAACAGAAAATATATTATAGTGCCAGACGTAGGATCTTCTACCACCTTGAACAATAGTTCAGAAATACAACCAAAATAAGAAATCAGAAAAATCAAAGCCTTTTTTTTTTGCAGGGGAAAAACATTTCTAAAAAAAAAAATGCAATGTGAATTTTTGCACACCATTACTTTTAATACACTGAAGGAAAAAGTGACATTTTCCCACCTATCTCACCTTTTTATCCTTCTCAAATATAAAATATGGGGAAACAAAGTTGTCTGAAGTTAAAAGCTGATTTCACTTTTCCCGGTATTAAATTGGGCAGATAAATTAGTGCAGAGGAAATGTAAGAGTTGGTTCTCAGACTGTTCAAGATTTAATTGGTCATTATATAAACAACCAGCTGCAGACTTCTCAATTAACAGTGGAGAGAGCTGCTTCCCCTCTCATGTAGTATGAGACTATGAGAAAAAGATTCTACCTAATGCACCCCGGGATATACAGAGTGAAAATTATTTCACCCACTGAAATTCTTGAAAAATTACTCTTTTATTTTAATAAATCTTGTTTAAAAGAATGCTGAGTTCATGCTTGAGGGCAAAAGTTATTTTCCAAAAATTATTTTTAGTTTAGGCAATGCCTGAAGGCCTGACACAAAATGTAGGACATCTTTATTTGGAATGCAGAGCAACAGAATAAATTATTTTTCAGAACAAAAATAAGGAACTCAAAATAGTTGGGTTTTTCACCCATCTTTGAATTCCAAATGTCAAGTATGGTTGTTCCTCCAACTTTGCTGTAAATCCTTGCCCTCCAATCTTTGTTTTCCTATTGATAATAAGGTGAAACAGCAGCCGCAGAGAACCATCCCTCATGCCTTGAATGCTTAAAGGCAGTGTCCCAGATGCCACGGATCCTGCAAAATGTAATTTTCTAGGATATAGAAAATTTAAATTTCCCAGGTGTCCTAGCAACCAACATACTATTTCTGTAATACTGACTCTGTTTGTAGAAAGAAGCACTCAGTTGCACAATGAAATGGCACAATTAATGTTTATTGCTAAAGCAGAATAACATTACAGTTCTGACAATTTTGTACTGTAACTGAAAAGCATTTGGAATTCTAATATACTAATTGGAAATTTATGTACAGGTAGTTCTTGTTCTAGGGTTGGTCATTTAGCAATTGTTCAAAGTTAAGATGGACCCTCCCCAGGGCCAGATTTGAAGTTGCAAAATGATGGCCAGACCTCCTTCATGGTCATGGTGATTGCGTTTGGGGCTCTTGGCATCCAGCTGGCAATTTCATTCTTTTGCCGTGTCCCACAGTCATGTGCCATTTATTTCCATTTTCTAGCAAAAATGGCCTTTGCAGATAAAGGATTAATTTAAGGGCCACTACAAAAAAGGTCATTAAACAGGGCACGATCATATGATGACCCATTTAACAACCAGCATGACTTATGACCAAAACTCCAGGCTTAATTACTCTCAAAAATTGAGGACTACGTGTATCCTGACAAATTCGTAAGTCAGGAAGGAGAAAAAAAATCTGAGATGATACTAATGAATGAAAGCACTGTTAACACTCCATAGGAAATAAACTATGAGAAAAGCATTTTGTCACTTTCCTCTGCTTAAATGCCACAAAGAGAGGTCTTTTACCCTGGCAACAAACAGGAGCCTCTTCCAAGAATAATATTTATTGGATAAAGAAATCCGTATGAAGGTTCAGATTTCAACTTAACAATGGCAAAGGCATGCCCTGGCAACAATTCTTTTTTGTCATATTCCCATAACATCACCTTCCTCCTCCCACTCCTCAGTTCATAAGTGCAAAGCCTTCAGCGCATTTCCCATAGCATCTCAGTATGAAGGCATTTTCCCCCCTTAACCTGACCTTGCTGAAAGGCAACCTGAGTGTACAAAAATCTGTTGATTTGGGCACCCATTATCATATAGCAGTGTTTGTCAACCTTGGCAACTTTAAGGCATATGGACTTCAGCTCCCATGCTGTATGGGGACTTGTTGAAGTCCATACAACTTAAAAGTTGCCAAGGTTGAGAAACATCCCCATAGAGGGACATCAAGCCACTCAAGTAGCTGAGCAGAGGCACCCAAGGCAAGGATAGGGTTCAGCAAACAGCAAACTTCTTGCTCTAATTTTCTGCTCATTCCAAGACAGATGAAGTTCACTTCAATTCAGCCCCCAAGATAAACACACCAAGTTTCCCCACTACATGCATTTACAAGTTTTTTTAAACTTGGAGCATTGTTTATATTGCACTGTTTTTCTTCTCTCTCAATAGCCCTTACTTTGCAGCAGACCTCAACCGTTCTCACCGGGCTGTAGTTAAGAGGACTCTACCACAAGGGATGTGAAGTTTGTTCCTGTCGACAAAGGAGCAGCCTGCCAAAAGTGGGGTGAAGTTGTGTGTGTGTGTGTGCACACTTCAAAGTAATGGAAAATCTATTTGGCGCTTTAAAGGCAGCTCAAAATAAGGGAGGGCTTTTCTCCTCTGTTCCAAGGACCTGGTGGGCTCAGGAAGCCCACGGTGATGCAACCCAATAAGTCCCTGGCCGCGTAGTATAAGAGGGGGAGATAAACTCCTCCTTGGCTACAAGAGACTCCTAGGCAAATCTACACCTGAAGGCTCCTCCTTTAAGGCCTGGGCTTCGGTGGAGCCGCCCCACTCCCTCACGAGAGAGGGCTCCGGAGAGACTCCTTGCTTCCGCTTTTTCTCTCAGAGGAGTCGGAGGCTAAAGACAGACGAAGGGACGCAGCCAAAGAACTACGAGGGGGTGAGTTAAAAGTTGCCTCAGTCGCGTGCGCGCAACCAAGCGCTGATTCGGGAGCGCGCGGAGGCAGAGCGCGGTTGCGGCTGTTCCGGCAGGCCGAGATGGAAGCTTCCCCCCAACCTGTGCTTGCACGTCGAGAAACGGGGAAAGGAGGGAATCTAAGTTACGCTTTCTTTTCCTTCTTTCGTGCCTGTGTGATAGTCGCTCTCGTCACAGCCCTGAAATGGAAAGTGGGGGGGAGGTACCATGCGGAAGTTACAATTGGAGTAAGCTGTATTCTTCATTCTGACACGCATTTAGTCTCGAAAGCAGAACTTTGGGGTCAGATGTTGGCACAGACACCAAAAGGGGAAGTGAGCATTTGATAAGGCTGCTAATCTGAAAATAAGGGTGCTTTATAGGTTACCGTGGATCATCAAAGATATTTGGTTTTCTGTGTATCCTGCACCAATGCAGCTACTGATGTCCTTCTGTTAATAGTCTTGTGTCTTTACTTGACAAACAGAAAATTTGCATTTTAGCCCAATTTTATCTGAATAATAACAATATAAGAAATGGACATATTTATCTGTATAACAAATAGAGATATCTGAATGAAAGAAGCTCCTTAAACATAATGTAGACTACCTGCAAATTAGATTAACATGGCTAATTTACACATTGACTACTTGCTAACAACAAGCAATAAATTGCCTATATGAATAAATGGTTCTAGTCCAGTGCAAGAAAATATTTTGTAACAAGATTATACAAACCACCCACAATCTTGAGATGAGCAACATATAAATAAAATAAATAAGAAAAGACTCTACAGCAGCAATTTAAAGGCAATCCAATTGTGCAACAAACCTTCATGTCCCAAACTCCCTTCACCAATTGCCTGAAAATGTTCTGCCTCAGTCTTCAGCTACACAGAATAAGGATAATTATTAGGGTTAATAAAAGTATTGAAAATATAGATGCCAATATTATAAACCAGTGATGTAATTGCATTTGAAAGATTCTGTGCAGTTATGGTCACCGCATCTCAAAAGGGATATAAAGAATTATAGAAGATTTGGGGGAGGGCATCTAAGATAATCAAGAGGCTGGAGCATTTTTCCTATTTAGAAGGGTTGTGTGAAATTAAATCCTGGAATAATCGGGATCAATAAAAGGATTGTATTTTTACACAATTTGTAATTAAACTTGAAATTTGCTATGCGATGTAGTGCTGGCTACCATCTTGGCTGGCTCAAACAAAAAGTGGGACTAGTTCATAGAAGCCATGTGAATCAATGGCTATTAGTCTTAATGGAAGTGTGACTGTCTCTGGAGGCCATCTTCTGAGAGACTAGGGGACTTCTTTGTGCACTTAGTTGGCCGCTGTGAGAAGAGACCACTGGACAAGTTAGGGGATGGATGGATGCTTATAATTATATTCTTAAGAAGGCTGAGTTTGAAGAAGAGTGAATGAGCTATTCAGAACAATATTGACCTCGCCTAACTGACCTCGCTTGACTGAATTGTGAAACTCATTGCTCTCCATAACAAAAGAATTATTTAATGCTTTTGTTTTATATATAAACAAAATATTGTAGATATCATTGATTTTCTTTCCAGTCCTCAGGATCTTGATTTTTGCCATCTCATTATATATCCAAATACTTCTAAACTTGTGCTTTAAGTGAACATTTTGTTTGTACTTCATCTGTCAATAAGTAGTCTGTTCTTCTGGCCCAAAGTATTCTCAGCAATCTTCTCCAGCGCTACAATTCAAAGATATCAACATTTCTTTATAGAACTTTTCTGATAATGCAAGTTTCAGAGACTTATGCTAAGCTAAGTGGCTTTAACAGTATGAATCTTAGTTATCATTATCATGGCTCTGAACTTTTAATATTTGTAGTGGATTATGTTTTATTCTCAGATTTAGTCAACAGGCCTACAATTTTCAGGTAGAGGTAGTCTTTGTCTTACAACAGTTCATTTAATGACTGTTCGAAGTTACAGTGGTACTGAAAAAAGTGACTTATGACCATTTTTCACACTTACGACTGTTGCAGCGTCCTCATGGTCACGTGATCAAAATTCAGACATTTGGCAATTGATTCATATTCAGGACGGTTGCAGTGTCCCAGGTTCATGTGATCACTTTTTGCAAACATCTGACAAGTAAAATCAGTGAGAAAACCAGATTCACTTAGCAACTGTAGTACTAACTTAACAACTTCAGTGATTCACTTAATAATGGGGGCAAGAAAGGTCGTAAATGGAGCAAAACTCATTTAACAAATGTTTCACTTAACAACAGAAATTTTGAACTCAATCGAGGTAGTTTGAGAACTATCTGTAGGTCTCTGTAG
>JANHFL010000776.1:0-15687 GCA_032468155.1 Oxyrhabdium leporinum
ACTGGGATCTGCACAAAACCATGTGGGCCACTGCATTTTGCACCAACTGTAGTTTCCGGATGCTCTTCAAGGGCAACCCCATGTAGAGCACGTTGCAATAGTCAAGAAGGGAAGTGACTAGGGCATGAGTGACTGTCAGTAGGGATTGTTGGTCCAGGAAAGGGCGTAACTGGCGCACAACCTGCAGTTGCGCAAAGACTCTCCTGGCCACGACCGCCACTTGCTCTTCAAACAGGAGTCATGACTCCAGGAGAACCCCCAGATTATGCACAAGGTCTATTTGGGATAGTGCCACCCCATCCAAGACCAAAGGTGGCAATTCTCCCTGAGCCAATGAACCCCAAACCCAGAGCCACTCGGTATTGCCAGGATTTCGTTTCAAGACCTGGTAAGACCATGGTTGAAGGCTTCTTCATGCTCAGGCTATGGATGAGATGAAAATAATATCCTGGCAACATTGCAGACATGTCCTTGGGTTACCAGCTTAAGATGTGAGTGAAGAAAAACTCCCCATCACTGAACAAATTCCTCACCATGACTGTTTTGTTATGGGGCCTTCTAAATCTAGCAATTTAGCATCTTTTTTGGCATACCTAGTTGTTATTGTTTGTTTATGGTTCAAGTTTGGGGAAATTTTGAAGAG
This sequence comes from Oxyrhabdium leporinum, assembly GCA_032468155.1. Taxonomy (NCBI): domain Eukaryota; kingdom Metazoa; phylum Chordata; class Lepidosauria; order Squamata; family Cyclocoridae; genus Oxyrhabdium; species Oxyrhabdium leporinum. Next base: position 644 of record JANHFL010000776.1, read on the forward strand.
TATTTGTTTTTTCTTCATTTATGCCAAGTTTGCTTACCTTAGCTCTTTGTGCAGTGTTAACCTTGGCAACTTTAAGGCAGGTGGACTTCAACCCCCAGAATTCCTGGCTTGAAGTCCACCCATCTTAAAATTCCTAAGATTGACAAACATTGCCTTAGCAGTGTCCATAAACATTGCCATAGACATTGTCCAGAGAACATTGCCTTAGCAAGTTTTGCATCTCATAATGGGATAGAATCCAGGTCACTGAGTTTCAACAGCTATGAGGATAAGGGGTTGGACTAGAAGACCTCCAAAGTCCCTTCCAACTCTGTTATTCTGTTATCCTGATCACAGGGAGACTGGGAGTTGAACAAAATGTGTGTACATCATGTCCCTATGCATGTTTGAAGTACTACGACTTGTCCTCTTTTTTCTTTTTCTTTTTTGCACCGATGAGTCTCTGAGCATTTGCACAAACATGTTTTTCTCCAACGGTACACCTGCGCATCCCACCATGCGACCTTCAAGTTGGGAAAAGATTGATGTTTCTTTTCCCTATAATTATCACGATCGGATCATTTTCTTATTCTTGCCGAAAACCCAAGGGCCGTGGGGTTGCAGTTGTTTGTTTAGCCTCCTTTCCAGAATGGTTTTGGGTTTCCAGCCGTTTAAAAATACCAGAATGGAGTACAAGGGAATATTTTGAAGTTGGCTTGAAAACGTTGGTAGAAGCCTCCATTTCCTCCCAGTCCCTGGGAACTTATGAGAAGAGTTTAAGGCAGGGGTGTCCATTTTGTATGAATGTGTGAAGTAAGCTTGTTCTCTATTCAACATTTCAAGTGGGACTGAAACCTTGTGCTGCTTTTCAAGGTTGTGTGTGTTGGGTTGGTGGGGTAGCTTGCTCCTTGGTATAACGTTCAGCAGAGTTTCACATGTCAGTACAAGTTTTAGCAAATAGTCTTTTAACTTCCTGGGTCAGATGACCGGCTGTTTTGAGACTAGTACTACAAAACCCATATTGTATATATTATTTTGGAGCCCAAACCTTTGTCTCCAGTACAATAGAGTGTCTTTTAACCTTGGCAACTTTAACATGGGTGGGCTTCAACTCCCAGAATTCCCCTCCCAGTACCATCTATTTAGTATGATGTGAAGTGATATACTGTAGCCAGGATATTGCAAGGATTATCTGGTTGCTGTATCTTCAAGGCTTCTGATGTTTTGTCTTCAAGGCAAAACGTAAGTTTATAATGTTTTAGATTTTATATTTCATATTTTGTGTTTTTATCTCTTGTGTTTTTATCCAAATGTGATGCGAATGTGCCATATGATAAATCATAAACTGGAATTATAGGAGTTCAAGTCCACCCAATTTAAAGTTGCCATCCTCTCTCCTACCTTTTGGCTCCCTGCTTTATCATCTTCAGATCTTTTTCTTCCCCTGAACCTTCAGCTTCCACTGCCAAAAAGAAAAAGAGATAAGAGCAGAATGCAGAATTATCAGGGACTGAAAATATTTTCTATGACTGAGCCAAACAGAATGAGAATCTTATCATAAATGTTCTGTAGAAATAATCCAGAGGGACTTCTGGGGGGCAGGTATTTTGATCTGCTGATTTAGTTGCATTTTTACTTCATTTCCAAGCAACCTCAAAATTCTTTCCAAGTGGAAGGCAGAATAAGAATAGGTTGATCATTTTATTAATTCATAATATATCAAGAATTCGTGCATGACAAAAAATTTTCTCAATACTGAGACTAATTAGAAATATTCCCAGAACAGATTTATATATCAGCAATGCAAACCTCAGCCACTTAAATTAAAGCAGCCACGAGATTGAATTGTTATCCAATTCTGTGTTTTCCTTTAATGCAGCACTTCAAAATTGCTTCTGTTCTTTATCACGGGGCAGTGTGCACATTAAATTATGTGAAGCTCACTAAAATCCAACAAGACATTGGTACTATTAATTTCCATCCATTTCAGTGAACCAAGTTATGACTACAATATTAAAGTTATTAGATTGAATGCTAAAGAAGAATTGCTTTAAAAAGCACCATAAAGTTATTAATAGAATAACAGAATAGACTAGCAGAATAACAGAGCTGGAAGGACCTTGGAGGTCTTCTAGTCCAGCCCCCTGCTCAAGCAAAAAACTCCTCTATACTATTTCAGACATGTGTTCATATTCAGACCATTTCAAACATACACTGATTTATATTAATTATTTGTTGATTTCTACTCTACATTTCCACTAGAGTTTAAGGTGGTATGTATAGCATGGCTTCCTCCTCATTATTTTCTATTTAATGACAGCTCTGCAGAGTAAGTTGGGCTGAAAAATCGTGACTGGCTCACAGTCATTGGCTGAATTTCAGTTATGGTAAGAAGAACCAACTAGCAGAAAATTACACTGGGAAAATTCCAGTTTAGTTTGTTCCAGTACACTACTAGTTTATCCTTATATCCAGTTCAGAACAAGCACAGACACCACTCAATTCAGTGAAATAATAACAACAACAATAATAATACCGCTTTGCTTATTATTAATGATCAGCAAACACAAGTGGGAAAATTCAGCTGGGAAAATGGTATAAAAGATAAGCAACAAACACTGAGGAAGAGAGAGACATGGACAACAAGCAAGAATTTATATTACAACATCTGTAAAATAATATAATGTAATGTCCCCCAGAATTCACCAGGCAGCTATGCTAGCTGTGGAAATTCTGAAGGTTGAAATCCATACATCTTAAAATAGCCAAGCTCGAGAAACACTGATCTGTGTAGGTTATGTATTTATATAGATAAATATAGATTATTTATGGATATACAGTATATTAAAAGATGCAAGACTTTATTTAGAGCTGTGGGAAACTATCCATATGGGGAATTAGCATTGTGAAGTGAGCAACCTTTGCTTATTCTAGCTTTCCTTTCAAAGTCCACCCCTGAGAGTTTAATGGAATTGCGGGAAGTAAATTCACCTTCCTTCCTATTCAGGGGTGAGGTTGTATTTATCTTCCCTCACTCCTAACAGTTTGGCTGTCCTGCTAAGAATGAATTTGCATGTGGCTTCTCCAGTCCTAATCCAGTCCTTCAACCATTACATTAACCAGGTCTCTCCAGTGTAGTACTAAAGATAAAGACATCTTTGAGTTTGGCTTGAGTCCAAGTGACCACATGGACTTCTCACGTTTTTTTGACAATACTACGGGAGTGATGCTCACTTTTTTTTCTCCAAATTGATGTCCACATATCTTAAAGTGGCCAAGGTTGAGAAACACTGTTCTAGAATGCTGTTTCTGACTTCCTAGCCAAGTCTACTACCAGGGAGTTCCTGGTGATTTTCCATCTATGTATTCCTACAACTGTAGCACCAAAAGGGACAAGGAAAGCCCATCCAGTCCTATCCATTGCTGAATACAGGATTATCTTTGCAGATTTCCATTCTCTTGGAAGTCTCTTTTGGAAGACTTTGAGTGAATGACAAACCGCCCTATCATATGACAGCCTGTTCCATTGGCTAAGTCAAACATTTGTCTTCTTCGGGATCGATCAAGGTCAGCTAAGCATTGCTACCTTGCGGTGACTGTATACTGCAAAAAAAAACAAAACACCCCACAATCCAAACATGTTCTTCATTCTTGAAAAATCTTCCTTCTTGTGAAGGACTGGTGGGCTCCCATCTGGGCCAGCGAAGGCAAGGCAGTGACAACGGTGGGAAAGGAGATGACTTTTGTGCCACAATGGTCCTTCTCTCCTTCCTCTTCTTCTTCCTGCTTTGGCTGCTGTCCACAGCATCCTATGGAGCCCTGAGGGCAAAATGCCTATTGAATCTAATCCAAGATGAACACGAGGCTGTGAATTACTACAGACCTGGAAGCTACATCATAAGCGGTATCGTCTCTCCAAAAATTGGTTTCTTTGAGCCGTTTGTCTTTTCCAAGCCACCTCGGTTGAAGCTTTATAGGTAATGTTGAGCCTGTGGAATGGTGTAACTTTTGTGCTTTTGTGTAACTGCGCAGGAAACTTTAGTGGAGGGAAATTCTCAGATTTACTTCCTTCATAAGGAAGATGTATGTTTCCTTCTGGGGAAACCCCCCCCCCATTCACCCAATAATCAATTTTTTATTTTATTTATTTATAAAATTTATTGGCCGCTCATCTTACCACAAATGGGTGGTAACTATTACCTAACTGTGATAAATTTGTGCTTCCTGCCTTTGATGCCTCGTTATTTTAATTTTGCCTGTATTTTTTTTTTAATGTAGCAATTGAAGAGGCCTTGTTAATCCACAGCTTAGTTGCTATGTCAGCTAGAATTTTCCAGTGTTAGGCAATTATTATTTTAGCTGCTAAAAATTAGTCTCCCTACAAAATGTCCTGTGACCATTTCTTTTATTAGGGGAAACTGATCTTTTTTTCAGATCTTTTCCTGAGGAAGCCTGAAAACTAAATGTTGTTGCTTTAAGGAATCAATTCATTTGATTGATTGATATTCTGTGTCAAATCAGTCTTGATTCTTAAAAATCACCTAGATAAATTTTCTCCAAAGATCCTATCTTTCAAGGTTGAGAAGCTTGCTGTAAAGCATGGAAAAAGCTCTAAATTATGACAATCTGATCATCTACCTATCTTAATATACCTATATTTTTGGCAGTGAGTCACAAATGAGATTTTGGCATGTGCTGTCCTTCTGGTTTGCCATTCAGGAGATCAGTCAGAATTCTGGGTTCTCACCAAACATTACCCTGGGCTACAATCTCTACGAGAACTACTCTGATAAAAGAATCACTTCTGACGCTGTGATAGATCTGCTTGCTGGTGGGAAAAGCAGTATCCCCAACTACAGCTGTGGGAAACCAAATCCTCTGCTTGCTGTTTTGGAACGGGCCGACTCTGAAATATCCAACCAGATTGCCACTCTTCTGGGTATCTATAAAACCCCACAGGTAAGGTTGAGAGTTCAATCCTAGGCAGCAACAGATGTTTCTCTATCAGGGCACAAAGAAAAAATATCTGCTGCGAACTCCACGTAGACATCAGGAAGGGCAACCAGCCAGTAAATGCTCAGCTCCATCCAGTTGCCCTGATTGTACCCTGAATTAAGAGATTACATAAAAAGGGAGTAAAGGGAGTAATTAATTAAATTGCGACACTATAATAGAAGTTACAGTTTGAAATAAAAACAAATGGAGAGCAATGTTAAACAATACTTTTTAAGAAAATGACCTCATAAAATTTGGATCTTTGTCCCGATTGTATATTTTTTTGTCTTCTTTTGATTATTTTTTTGTAGGTTAGTTATGGACTGGCTCCTTCCCCTCATAGTGACAAATCTCAATTCTCCTTTTTTTACCGCGTGGTTCCGAAAGAAGAAACTCAGTACCAGGGGATTGTCCAACTCCTCCTGTGTTTTGGATGGACATGGATTGGCCTGTTTGCTCCCGATAGTGCCAATGGAGAAAGGTTCACTAGGACATTGACCTCCATGCTGAACCAGAATGATGTTTGTGTTGCCTTCTCAAAACGATATTCCCGAATGATTTCCTACACAAGGACATTCCAAAGTGTACCAACCACCCTGTGGAAGCAAGTCAATGTATTTTTATGTTATGCAGACACAGACTTTGCTTTCGGTCTAATTATCCGCTTTCATCAAATCTTCAACAGCAACCTCAATACAACAGGGGGGAAAGTCTGGATCACGACAGTTGTGTGGGACATCAAGTTGATCTTGGGTTATTCGCCTTTTTTATTCCAGTACATCCAAGGTTCCTTGTCCTTAGACAAGTCAAGCAGAAGGGCAACATTTGACTCTTATGAGCCCCGTTCCTTCTTCCTGGAAATGTTTTGGAAAGAAGCATTCTCCTGTTCCTACTCAAAGCTGGGTCTGTCGGTGAAAGGTTGGAGAAGATGCAAGGAGAATGGGAATATGGAGACCTTACCTCCGCAGGAGCTTGAGAGAGTCCTGTCCCAAGACAGATACACCATTTACAACACTATCAAAATGGTTGTATGGAGTTTACAGACTGCCCTTATGTTCAGATCCAGGAGGAACCCGGAGTCAGATGAAAATAGGTTGGACACTTTCAAGTTGCAACCATGGCAGGTATTCTCTTCAACTTGTCTCCCTCCAAAGAATCTCACTTTACAAAGAGTTCTTCTGACTTGCTTATCATTCCTAGAATTTACAGGTAGTCCTCAACTTACAAACATAATAGAACCTGCCAATTACAGTTGTAATTCCTGTTGGTCATAAAGCAGTTCACCCATGTGATTTTACAACCTTTTTTGCAGCAATTGTTAAGTGAATGTTGCAGTCTTAAAGTGAGATCATTGTTTGCTATGGGACACTTTTGCCAAAAAAATGGAGGAAAATACTGATTTTCGGCAAAAGTGTCATTGAATGCAGACATGTTACCACGGAAATTGAGCAAATGGCTAAAAATGTGGGCCAGTTGGGAAGCATCTGACATGGTCAGGTGACTAGGGGGGACAGCTATGAAACTTCGAATCCAGGATGTAAGTACCCCCAGGGGCATTCCGTCATAACTTTCAATAGTTGCTGAGTGACTGGTCTTAAATTGAGGGCTACCTCTACATAATTGACATTAAATGACATTATTTCATTCTGACAATTTGACCGTGTTCACACAGCTGGCTAAATTGCAATATCTAAAGACTGAACAACAATCATTACATAATATACTAAGCTTGTGGCTCAGGGCAGCGGCCCCCGACCTTTTGGGCACCAGGGACTGGTTCTGTGGGAAGAGTTTTTTCTGTGGAGCTGAAGGGTCACAGTTTCATGTGCTGTCTGCATGCTGCAGATGGGGCTTGGCTTGTTTGCGCAACCCAGTTTCTGGCATGCCGGGGACCAGTGCTGGTCCACGGGCCAGCAGTTGGGGACCCCTGGCTTAGGGTACAGTATAAACCTAGCTATTTAGATTAGGAGATGCATTAGGAGATCCAAATTGCAGATGGCAGTACTTATCAGTCTGGGCCTGGTTTGAAAAAATCTAAATAGTATTAGATTTGTGTTGTCCCTCAACAGGGGACCACGAGGAAATCTCAGAGATAGGTTAGATACTGTAAAACATACTGTAAGAAATCAGCAGCAAGCCACTTTCATAGAGTTGTCAAAGGAAACTACTCATGTTTAGGAAATTAGAAGGAGTTGAGCTCAGTTTACTATGATTTTAACTGATTGGAAGGTGGTGGAGGAATCACCAGCTAAAGGAGAGGGAGGAGTAAAGAGACATTCCAGCATGGAGTTGCTCCATGACAGAAAATGACACAGACCAGATTAGTGAAGCTTTTATCTACAGGTTCCTAAGGGAATGCAATCAATCTGGTGAGATTCCTATAAAACAGGTGATCAACAATAAAGAAACTGCTTTGGCCTGTTCACAGAGTTGTTCCGGTTCCTTGCATCTTGACAGATTATTCTTATTGCTATATGCTACCCAGAGTCACCTAAGTCCACATAAATCTCAGTCACTTCCCATTTGGTTGTTAAGTGAGTCACCACAAGTCAAGAAGCAAGACATCACATGACTGCGACTTGCAATTTTACTGCCAGATTCTGTGTTGACTCTACTTGTCAGAAGACAACTGTGCGGCTCGCAAATGGTGATAATAGGACTGCAAGACACTCAATTGGTTGTAAAGGCTTGCTGGGTTGTGAAGCACTCAAATCTCCATCATGAGACTGGGGGTCATACTGCAACAGTCATAAGTGCAAGGACCGGTTGTCAAATTTTAGTTTTAGCACTGTTGAAACTTCAAATGGTTGCTAAACCAGGCAATCATTAAGCGAGGTTTACCTGTAATTCAGCAAACAAGTATTGCATGAACCAGTCTTCTGGAGATCTCTCATCTCCAAAAATCCCTCTCCCTTTGTTTTATGATAGGAAGTGATTCCTCATCTGTTTTCTCTGTCTTCCCAGCTTCATTCTTTCTTAAGAGGGATCCAGTTTTCAAATGATTCCTCCAGCGGGCTCTACGTGGACAAGGATGGTGAACTGACGGCCAATTTTGACATTATGAACTGGGTGCAATTTCCCAATCGGACTCATGGCAGAGTGAAAATTGGGAGCATAGAGAAGACAGCAGAGGCCGGACTCAAGTTCACTATCAATCCTGAGGCTATTTTATGGCCCTTGCAGTTTAATAAGGTAGAGAGCAATAAAGATGATTAAGGGACTGGAGGCTAAAACATAGAAAGAATGGTTGCTGGAATTGGGTATGTCTGGTTTAATGAAAAGGAGGAGCAGGGGTGACATGATAGCAGCGTTCCAATATTTAAGGGGTTGCCACAAAGAAGAGAAGGGTCAACCTATTCTCCAAAGCATCTGAAGGCAGGTCAAAAAACAATGGACGGAAACTGATCAAGGAGAGATTCAACCTAGAAATAAGGAGGAATTTTCTGACAGTGAGAAAAAATCAACCAATGGAACAAGCTTGCCTTCAGAAGTTGTGGGAGCTTCATCCCTGGAGGCTTTCAAGAAGAGACTGGACTACCATCTGTCAGAAATGGTGTAGGGTCTCCTGCTTCGGCGGGGAGTTGGACTAGATGACCTACAAGGTCCCTTCCAACTCTGTTAATCTGTTAAACTAGTCAAGGAGAGAAGCAACCTAGAACTAAGGAGAAATTCCCTGACAGTTAGAACAATTAATCAGTGTAACAAATTGCCTCCAGAAGTTGTGAATGCTCCAACACTGGAAGTTTTAAAGAAGAGACTGGACAACCATTTCTCTGAAATGGTATAGGGTTTCTTGCCTGAGCAGGGGGTTGGACTGGAAGACCTCCAAGGTCGTTTCTGTTGTTATGTTATTCTGAGATTCCTCCTTTTGGATAATATAAGCCATCGGGAGACCCTTTGTTCTCCTTTGAACTTGTACCCTCCTATGGCAGAGCAGGAGAGACCATGCACCCCAGAGGTTTTGATAACTGCACATCAAAAGCAACAATCTTCAGAATGAGTATTGCATTTTTTTTCTATAAGCTGAAGATGGAGTCCATGAGTGTTTCCACTGAACATTTGTCCTTAGTGGTGGGTAGCTGTCTTTTTAATGGGATTAATTGACTATAGCAATAGCACTTAGACTTATAAACCGTTTCAAAGTGCTTTACAGCACTGTCTGAGCAGTTTACAGAGTCAGCATATTTCCCCCAACAATCTGGGTTCTCATTTTATCAACCTCAGAAGGATGAAAGCCTCAATCAACCTTGAGCCGGTCAGGATCGAACTCCTGGCAGTGGGCAGAGTTAGCCTGCAATAATGAATTCTAATCACTGCGCCACCAGGGCTCCTATTATGTGCCGTCAAAGTGTTTTTTGTTCCTAGTGACCACATAGATAGATTTTTTTTTCTCCAAGACAATCAGTCCCTTATCAGTCTTTCAAATCTCCCAATGGTGTCTCCACCTTGGATGAGAAACAAAATGTCTTCAAAGAAAAACCAGAAAGTCCAGTTGCCTCTTGAAAAAAGCACCTTTGGGACAGCCATGACCTGGATGTCTGAGAATCGCCATTGACACTGTTAGTCCATCCAACTTGCTTCTGGTCATCCTCTTCTCTCTCCTGATTTGTAGGTAATGGATAAAAAAAGGCAAGATGGCAGCCATGGCCATTTAATCAAAGTCCCCACCTGTTGTTTTTTTTAACATATGTTGGACCTCTTCCCTACACACAGCCCTAAAAGTGCCAATCTTTTACTTCTAAGAAAATCCTCCAGACATCTTGGCATTAAGAGGTAAAGAGATCCCTCAAGCTGGGCTCCATTCTCAGCAGCAGACAAAGGAGCCCAAAATTTCAGTTGCTAAGTGAGACAGTGGTCAGGTGAGTTTTGCCCTATTTTTACAATCTTTCATGCCACAGTTGTTGAGTGAATCACTGCAGTTGTCAGCAACATGGTTGTTAAGTGAATCTGGCTTTGCTTGTCAGATCACAAACAGTGATGGCATGTCCCTGGGACACTGCAACTGTCATAAGTATGGACCAGGTGCCAAGTGCTTGAATTTTGATCACGTGACCATGGGGATGCTGCAACAGTTGTAAGTGTGAAAATGATTGTAAGTCACTTTTTTCAATGCCATTGTGGTGGCGCAATGGTTAGAATGGTTAGCTACTTCTGCTGCCTGCCAACTGACAGCAGTTTGGCAGTTCGATTCTCACCAGGCTCAAGGTTGACTCAGCCTTCCATTGTTCCAAGGTCGGTAAAATGAGGACCCAGATTGTTGGGGGCAAGATGCTGACTGCTTAGGGCTGTAAAGCACTGTGAAGTGGTATATAAGTCTTAAGTGCTATTGATATTGTAACTTGGAATGGTCAATAAACAAATGGTTGTAACTCAAGGACTACCTATGTCATACAGAAGGCTTTGCCATTGCCTTCTTCCAGAAGTCCAGGTAGTCCCCCAACAAAGTGCTTGACCCAGTTTAGTTTTGGAGATTATCCAAGATTGCCATTGTTGTATCACCTATTGATGCCACTTGTGAGATAACAGCCTCAAGTTTTCCCAACCCAGTTACTGACACGCTGACTGGATAGGCTAGGAGTCACAGTCCTACATCTGGAAAACACCAGTTTTGAGAAGGCTGATAGATGCTAAGAGCTACCAACTAGAATTCCATTCTGTAGGCCAAGATTCCATGTAATGTTTTCTGCTGAATGTATCTTGTCTTTGTTATTAGATCACACCTTATTCCAGGTGCACCGAAAGCTGTAGGACTGGCTACGCCAAGGCAGCTCGAAAAGGGGAGCCTATCTGCTGCTATGATTGTGCCCCCTGCCCGGGAGGGACCATTTCCTCTCAGGAAGGTAGGAAGCTCTGATACACAGACCCTTCCTTTGAGAGAAAGGGCAAGAATGCCCTTAGGCAGGCTCTAAATAAGTCTGTTACTCAACCTTGGCAACCTTTGTGATGTGTGGACTTCAACTCCCAGAATTCCTCAGCATGCTGGCTAGAGAATTCTGGAAGTTGAAGTCCATACATCTTCAAGTTGCCAAGACTGAGAAACACTGCTGGAGAAACTTCTCACTTTTTTCAGGACAGTATCAGATTTTTGGACTTATAATTTTATGTCATTAATCAAGGAGAAAAGCACGCCATTTTTAGAAGTTTAATTCCAGCCAGATGGTACTGACTCTGCCGTGTTGTACTCCAGCTGCTACATGTTTCCCTCCCAAAATACAACTAAATCATTTGTAGCATCAATTGACAGGTTAAAAGTGAAGATAAATATCAAGGAAAGATTCCTCATCAAGGTTGGTGACTTTAGTCTGTATACCTGTAGTATTCTGAATATAGTGGTACCTCAGTACTTGATTGCTTCAAAAATTTGATACTAGATGCATTTTGATGCAAAAGTGTTATCTCAAAACTCGTTCAATGGTACTCAACACACTGTGATAGGAAAAGGGGGACAGCCACAGACAACAGACAGGAAGTCCTTCCAAGCTGAAACAAAGGGTCATGTGGTAACTCACATAGTTTATTTGGTACCTATTGTTTTGAGTACTCATCATGGTTCCCTGAACCAATTAATGATTACCAAGGTACCACTGTAGAGTCCTAAATAGTCTGCATCTGCCTTTTTCCAGAATGGAAACTTGAAGAAACAAAGGAACAATCAGGACCAACCCTGGTTAGCTTTTCTGACCTGAACTAAAGTTACCTAGATGCTGCCATCTGCTGTGACAATTAAAGCAAATTTTATTGCAGATCTTATTGGGCTAGCATGCAGCACTGAAAATGATCTTTTTTTTCCTCTTTAGATGCAGATCTTTGTATCCTGTGTGGAGACTATCAGTATCCAAACAAGGCTCAAGATCACTGTGTACCAAAGATTATATCTTTTCTCTCTTATGATGAAAATTTAGGGATCATCCTTGCTTCCCTTGCATTGTTCTTGTCCTTAGCCACTGGGTTTGTGTTAGGAATTTTCATTAAATTCCTAGAAACTCCCATCGTCAAAGCCAACAATCGGAACCTCTCTTATGTCCTCCTTGTCTCTCTTCTGCTTTCTTTCTTGTCCTCCTTTCTCTTCATTGGCAAGCCAAGCAAAGCCACCTGCCTTCTCCAACAAACAGCCTTCAGCATCATCTTCTCGATTGCTGTCTCTTCCGTCTTGGCCAAAACAATCATGGTGGTGCTGGCTTTCCTGGCCACAAAGCCAGGGAACCAGGTAAGAAGATGGATGGGGAAGACTTTGAGCAACACCATTGTCCTTTCTTGCTCCATTGTCCAAGTTGTTCTCTGTACAATTTGGCTCAGCTCTTCACCCCCCTTTCCTGACTCTGATAAGAACTCTCAACCTGGAGAGATCATTCTGCAATGTAATGAAGGCTCTCTTGCCATGTTCTATAGTGCTCTCGGCTACATGGGCTTCCTGGCTGCCATCTGCTTTGTGGTGGCTTTCCTGGCCAGGAAGCTACCTGGATCCTTCAATGAAGCCAAGTTGATCACGTTCAGCATGCTAGTCTTCTGCAGCGTTTGGGTGTCCTTTGTGCCCACCTACCTAAGCACCAAAGGGAAAGACATGGTGGCCGTGCAGATCTTCTCCATCTTGGCCTCTAGTGCTGGGTTGCTGGCCTGTATCTTCCTTCCTAAATGCTACATTATAGTGCTGAGACCTGGTTTAAATACAAAAGAGCAACTCATGATAAAAACAAGCCATGCAGTGTAATCCTTAGTAGCAGGCATATGTCAAAATCTGGCCTAGCAATGCAATTTGCTCTTTAAGTGGAAAGCACTTTAAGAGAAGCAACCTAGAATGAAGGAGAAATTTCCTGACAGTTAGAACAATTAATCAGTGGGAGGGCTTGCCTCCAGACTTTGTGAGTGCTCCAGCACTGGATGTTTTTAAGAAGAGTTTGGACAGATATTTGTCTGAAGTGGTATAAAGGTTCCTGCCTGAGCAGGGGGCTGGACTAGAAGATCTCCAAGGTCCCTTCCAATTCTGTTTTTCTGTTATAAGTACCAGCAAAGAAGCTTCCTTGAGTAGCAAAGAGAGGCCATGAGGAAGTATTGATTTTGATCCTGTAGAAAACTAGCACCTACCCCTCCTAGAAGAATGAAATATTTTAGGAAATATTAAAAAGGCAGATTATTATATTTCCCTGGATGAGAAATTGAGAAACATGCTCTTGGAAACAAAAAATCAGAGCCTCACCTCCCTGCCCCTCCCCAAGCAGATATTGAGCTGGGGCAGATTTAGAAATGCAGATTTGGTATTCCATTACTGCCTGCAGCAAAGTCTGGCTCTGAACAAAGGCAGGGCAAAGCCATTCAGTCACAATAGGAATTGCCCTTCGTTGCATCACCCCGCAAGCTTCAACCAAGCCTGGGACTCAGCTAGTCTAAAAAGTTAGCTGTGACCCCTACAGCAACCAATAGAATACATGCTCTTGCCACAGGAACAGGAAGCTCAAGGGCAAAGCCTAAGAGAGGGTATAAATAACCTTCATTCTCCACTCCATGTGGTCAGTTGCCCAGGATCTCAAACCCACCTGGTCCTGTTCACCAATAAACCATCTTTCCAATCAGCCTCCATGTTTCCAATGTCTTTCTCCTCACTTGGAACTGAACCAGATAGATATTTCTTCCAACAATCCATAGAGCACTAAAATTATTTAGGATCATATTATCAGACAAACCACTAAGCTCTTTAATACATGATAATTGCTAATTGATAAGGTAATCTGTCTCACATGTAATTTACATCTAAATAACTAACCGATCTTTCCCTCCCTATCTCCCCTTCCTCCCCACCTCCCCTTGTTTGTTCCAATTTAAATCCTCTTATTTGTCTGGCCAGTCTATGCATATGATGAAGTGAGCTGCAGCTCACAAAAGCTTATGCCTTTTAATAAAATATGCTATTTGGAAAAAGTCTACCAGATTCCTGATTTTTAGCATCCAAATGAAACTGCCAGAGCTGTCTTCCAATTTCCAGCAAAATCACATACATAGGGAACCATGGCAATAAAAATTGTAAAATCAGGTTGGTCATGTGACTGACCAACCTGTTCCTCATGAGTTACAACCAGTAGCAATAGCACTTAGACTTATATACTGCTTCACAGTGCTTACAGACCTCTCTAACCGGTTTACCGAATCAGTACATTGCCCCCAACAATTTGGGTCCTCATTTTACTGACCTGGGAAGGATGGAAGGCTGAGAATTGAACTGCTGAATTGCTGGCAGTGGGCAGCCAGCATAATTAGCCTGTAATATTGCATTCTAACCTACAGTACCTGTAAATACTTTCCAGCAAAAACCTTGCAAATCATGGTCCCATGACTGTAGGATGTTGCAAACAGTTGTAAATGTGGACTAGTTGCCAAGTGCCCTAATTGCAAACATGTGATCATTGCGGGCAGCCATCAGAACTTTGAATCTGGGTTGCAGGATCCTAGTGGTGCAGTGATTAGAATGCAGTATTGCAGGCTGACTCTGCTCACAGTTTGGAGTTTGATCCTGATGGGCTCAAGGTTGACTCAGCCTTCCATCCTTCTGAGGTCAGTAAAATGAGGATCCGAGTTATTGGGGGCAATATGCTGACACTGTAAACTGCTGTAAAGAAAACACTATGGAGCGGTATATAAGTCGAAGTGCTATTACTATTGCTATGTAGCCCTGGTGTTAGGCACAAGCAACCAGAATGACTCCAAGGTCCCAAAGGTGCTTTTTCAAGAGGCAACTGGACTTTCTGTTTTTTTTGTTTGAAGACATTTTGCTTCTCATTCAAGAAGCTTCTTCAGCTCTGACTGGATGGTGGAGAATAGAAGAATTTATACTCCTTGCAAATAACTGGTCATTTGCATTCTTTTAGAAAGTCATGGAGGAAAGTCGTGGAGGTTTATCTGTGTCCTCAGGGTCACCTGAGTGGTGCAAATGGGTGTGGAGCCTTGCTGGAACTGCTAAAAGGACTGTGCTGTAGACTGGAGATAGATGATGTCATATCCCTCCCTCTCTGTTAAGAAAGGGCTGTTCAATTTTGACATAGATGGCTTCTTTGACCCCTCTTTTAAACCAGTGATCCTCT
>JANHFL010000777.1:0-10368 GCA_032468155.1 Oxyrhabdium leporinum
ATAGATAGATAGATAGATAGATAGATAGATAGATAGATAGATAGATAGATAGATAGATAGATAGATATAGATATATAATATTTAGCTATAGGTTCTCAACCATAGAGGTAACAATATGCTACCATTTTTTTTAAAAAAATCTTATTTAAAAGTCCTAAAATCAAGGGAGATACCATGCATTTATGTAGTTAAGTCACAATGAGGATTACAATATTCCCCACAATATGGGAAAGTTCCATTACTAGAAGTTCAGCCCCTGAAAAAAATTAAAATTAGGTAATGGATGTCCATCCAGGTAATAGATGGGAACAGCAGAAACCTGGAAACAACAAACCTACATGAAATTGCCACGAGCCAAGTTTGATTAAAAACTGGGTGGGGCTAGCACAACTTTTTTTTAAAAAAGTTTCAATTCTATGCATAGTTATCTAGAAGTAAGACCCAGATTCTGCATCTTTCTAGGTATATGAAGAATTCTTCAGAATCACTAAGGGAAAAAAACCTGTAATTTTCTTTTTAATAAATACAGTTCTTGACTAAATTGCCTTGAGCTTCAGATTCTAAATTCCCTTTTCAGGGTATAATTTATCACACACCACATGTAAAATAATCAAATATGTATAGCCATCAGAAACACAATGCCTACAGCCATTATATAATTCACTAGAAAAACTTCATGAGTTTTTTTAAAATGTAAAATCTAAATCTAAAAATCTAAAATATTTCTCTAGTCCTGATGTTCACATTCAAAATTTATGATCTTTGATTTCTAGAACAGGGCTATAATCTAATATTTTTCCATTGTTTCTTAAGATTATGGTTTTGCTTTCATCATTATATAGTATTGTTAAGGAATTGAAAAATGGTAACTGTTCTTAAATAAATGCTACCTTTGGGATAAATGCACATAATTGCACTATACAATGCATGAATGGATTTTTCCAAATTAAAATCAAAATTGAAACATGATTTTTCTTAAAAGAAGGTAAGGTCAGCCAATTCTTTGATTCAACAAAAGCTATATATGCAAACAGTTACTTTTGAAAACAAGTTTCCTCTCAACTCCAACATTTTCATATAATTTTCCACTGGTATTTCAAAAATATTAAATGATAAGGTACATTGCAAAACCATAGGCATTCTCTCAAAGTACTGAAATAATCTAAACTACAGAGGAATTTTTAATATGTGCTATAGTAATATGAGTCAAAAGGGGAAAAAAAATCCTACTCCATAAATTAAGAGCACCGCAGAGAAGCTTCCAGTGATATTAACTGATATTCCCTGGTTAGCGGGAGTGATTACAGCCCAAAAAGCAGCTGGATGCTGGATGTGGACCATCAAAAATCTCTCTGGAGAAAGGAGAGATCTTGAGATTGCCATATATACTCTGGACAGCTATTTTTGCTGTGAATAGAGGGCAGAAAAAGATGTTTTTGCAGTCTCTTGGAAAGATAGAAATCATGGGATTTTACTGAGCTCAAAGATGTTAATCTAGCCTATTATGGATTTAAGATTTAACCAAACTTCACCGTTACATTACTTTGGAGTTTACTTTATTTAAGTTAAATATTGAAAATCTTCAGAACCACAAGTTGCTCATATTCACTGGGTGAGTCTTCCTTAATCATGTAAATAAGAAAATTATGAGTTTAAAATTTTGCAAGAAAAAAAATGGAGGGGAATATATGACAAAAAGGTGATTATAGTATTGATTTTAGGAAATGTTAAATGGATTAAGAGTTCCAGATTTGGACTTGAATTAAAGAAGGCTTTGAAGTTAATTAAAAGAATCTTTCCCATGGGAAGTGTCATGTTTATATTTAGAAACAACTGATAAGACAACTTTGAAAGTTGAACACTAGAGGGCACTAAAAGGAAATTAATGTATAAATGGCTACTTTAAGGAAGTTCTATGATGAATGGACCAAAAAAATGCAATCATAAAGTTACATGTTATTAAATAATTAAAAGATATTAATAAAGAGGAACAAGTTCTATCAAATGACACTGACATTGATTTTAATTGGAATCTAAAATGGTAGTCTATAAGAAAGAAATAGAAATAGCAGATTTAGAAATGAAACTCATTTAATACAAATGACATACAAACATTAAACCAAAAGAGTGATGTGGATAACTTCTTTATGTTAGATTTATAAAAAGAACTTGTTGAAGCTTTGTGAGAAGTGACAATCAGAATATGAACAGTGATGTGGATAATTTTCTTCTACTGGAATTACAAATGATCCTTCATAAATGATGCTAATGATTCTGAGAAAAGAAACAAAGAGAGTATGAGAAAGCAGATGTTAGGACTTTGAGGGAACTAAAGATTTTTGGGAGAAAGAAGAAAAAATACAAAATTGGTTTGATCAAGATTAACACAAATGGGTTGCTATTTTGGGAAATGTTTAATGGATTCTTGCTGATTAGAATTGTATGATGATTCAAGGATTTTGTTTATTTGGAGATAGGAAATGGGGGTATGTTTAAATAAAGGATTCAAATTGGATTTAGCAAATCATAATTTACAAATAGTTATGTTATTATTTTTGACAATATTTAATACAATTTTGTTAATTAAAATGGACAAATTAGGTTTTAAAGATTGATTTATAGAGAATGGGGTGAGGACAAGTAATGAAGAGACGGTTGGTTTTAAGAAACAGTGATAAGTTGTTAATATTAATCATGCTTGTTGGGGATGAAGCAAGGAAGGTTTCTTCTTTCTACCAAAAAAGAACTATCAAGGAAAAAAAACCATGGTCTTGTCATGTATATAAACAGGGTACAAACCCCACACTCACCAGCATTAGTATTACCCAGTTGGTTAATGAAATGTCTGAAAGAAAACAACCTCCAAACAAACAACAGTCAGACTAATTTGCATCTCATAAAAAGGTATTTAAAGACCTGTGTTCTGACAGATGAGCACAACTCAAAACGCACTGACAATGTCTTCTCGAATGGTGATGAAATGTTTGCAACCAAATTGTCAAGCTTAGAGCTCAAAACAACAGCCTAGCAAATAACCTAGCTCAGAGAATGTCAAGGACTTCACAGATGAAACTAGATTTTTGCAAAAAAAAATAGGGGGAAAGAAGGGAAACTCTCAAGAATAAATCAGGTACATGGATATTCCTCTGAAAGCCAGATAACTTCTCAATAACCATTTCCTTTCTTTCCTTCCATCCCTCCCTCATCTCACTCTGTGTAACATTTGCACAGATTAAACAATGAACCCCAAAATAAATCTGCCTGCATCTATCCATTTATAGTTGGAATATTATTGTGTTCTGGTATCCACTTTTTAATTCTGAGCAATAAGGATAAAAGAAGTATGCAAATTACTTATAAGAGTGATGTGGAGAGAAAGGTAAAATATGTTGATGATTGTATTCTGAATTTGCACTACAAATTCATGTTAACACAACCAATATTGCTGCAACTTGTTGGCAAGACCAGCTAAATAATTTTTATAACTTTGTTCTAATTACATGCATGACTGCATTATTTTATCAGATTTCCATGTCTAATAACATTATCTGCCCCAAGTATAAAATATCATTAAATTCTGGTATAGAATACTAAACCCATGGAAAGAAACATTTTACCATCTACCTGTGGTTTCCTTATATTGAATAATTTGATGTCATTTGCAAACTAGCCTAAATAATTGCTCACCCAAATTCTAAATCATTTTTAGATGTTAAAAATCGTAAGTTCCAATATAGATGCCCAGGGACAATTGACTCAATTTAGTTCATTTTCTGAATGCCATGTCTCTCTCCTTCAAAGCAAAAGGGACTGCAAACAGGCCTGTTAAATGTCATTTTCAAAAAGAACGAATATTTCCTTTAAAAATCTCAAACTATTACTAACATATTTTGTGTACAAAACACATTTTGCACAGTAGGACACATAACTGTAACAGTAACATCAAGCCTAGATCCTCCAAAATTCATTCTTCAAAAATGTTTGTTGCTGCTCTCAATCATACTTTCTTTCATTAAAACAGAAGTGAGCAACTTTTTAATTGCCAGAGGCTACACTTAACATTTTAGCAGGGGAGATAAGAAAAACCACAGTGTAAAAGGGAAAGAGTGGATATGAGGGGACAGGCTACTCTTGTCTTAATACGGCACCTTATTGAAGTTCAGACAGCAATCCATTTTTTCAAAGTTATGATGACAAACACCTAACAAATATGGTGCTTTTGCTAACATATTCTCTCTCAATATGAGTACAGCTTATTAATTCAGGTCCTGTCATTTTGAGAAATAGTTCTTAGTACAAATTAACAGCTTTGTACACAAATAAAGGGCAGACAAAGGAAGAAGCCTAACAGATGAGATCTCCAGAGACATCAAGGACTTCCAGTTTATTAACTAAGCATAGCAAATTATGATCAAGCAACATACAGTTCTGCAAAGATCTGACAGAACTGCTTTAAAAGCACACAGCCGAGAGATTAGATTGTTTTGACAAACACGTCTCATTCTGTCTGTATTTTATTTAGTGAATTTAAAGTAAGAAAACCAACTGATTCTTTTTTAGCAGGGTAAATTCTTAAAAACTGGAAACCGATGAAGATATCAATAGTTAGAAAGATTAGTACTTATGTATGTTCTGTGCACTATTTGTTTATTCATATTGAAGTTATACGGCTGCCCATTTTAAGTACATAATCATTAAAACAGAATAAAAACAACATAACGATATCAACTACGGTAACTAAATCTCACTGTATTAAGACTGAGAGGCTGTGGCTGTTGCCCCCTCCTCCCAAAAAAGATCTGGGACTATTCTAATATTGGATTGCACTTGTCACTCAATGGCGATGCGCAATCTGGGAGGAATCTTCTTAGACTGAGACCTCTTGCTTGATGAGCAGGTGACAGCTGTGGCCAGAAGGCCTTTGTACAATTTTATCTGGGCCACCCTTTTCTGGGTTACAGGTAGTCCTCAACTTACAACCACAATTGAGCCTCAAATTTCTGAAGTTAAGCAAGACAGTTGTTCAGTGAATTGCGCCCCATTTTATGACCTTTGCCATGGTTGTTAATCGAATACTGCAGTTGTTAAGTAAATCACGCATAGTAAACAATGTTGGCCTCCCCCATTGATTCTGGTTTCTGGATGCCCTCTGGGAAGGTTACAAATGACCTTGGGACAGTGTAACTGTTAAAAATACAGTTGCCAAATGCCTGAATCTTGACTACCTGACCAAGGGCATGCTGCAATGTGTGAAAACCATTCATTAGTAACTTTTTTCAGTGCTGTTGTAACTTCAAATGGTCAATAAATGAATGGTTGTAATTCAAGGACTCCTTGTAATTGTGTTGCATTTTATTTTTGTTATATTGTGAGCCACTTGGAGTCAGGCAGCACTCAAATCCAATAAATTAAATTGAATTAGAACACCCTCAAAAATTGGTTTCTAAAAACTGTGGCAAGAGATTACCTACTTTCACGCATAAAATTTAACAGACATAACAAACATGGGAATGGAATGATGAGGGAAGAGGAAAACAGCAAACTCTTATCCTATCTGAGATTGCCTTATTTTATATTATACCGGTCACTGATGCATGCATGCACACATCACTACTTTCTGTCACTGGCACTTTTAGAAAGCATGGATGTATTTCATATTTTCCTCTTGAGATGTATTTCCTCTCCTAACACCAAAGGGCCATCCAATATCACTTCTCTTGGACATGAAGAAGATATTATGATATCTGTTCAGAAGGTAGAAAGTGACCTTGCAAATATCTACTGGTAGTGTGGATTTTTAGAACTGGGTAGAAATACCACCTCTGCTTCAATATTTCTGAAACTCTGCTCAACTACAAATATTTCTTGCCAGCTATGACAGCCTGGAGCTCATGCAACTGGCATGGCAATTCACATTCTGTCAACATGCAGCAAAAACATTTTCCCAGAAAGCTCAGGTGCTACTGCAGAAAAACTGCAATGCATTTGCCTCTGTTTTCTGCAGCTTTGGCATTGACTGCTGCAGTAACTTGGCCATAATTGTGCATTGCCCTTGGCTTATTCAGGCTTCAGATGAAATGCCCTCAGATATTTTAAAGATGGAGGTCAGAAAAAGTAATTTAAAATATTCTTACAGAGCAAAGGCCCTTTGGGCTGCAGCCAGCACCAATTACTACTGACAGAAGAAAAACAGAATACTCTTGGAGGCAGAGCGCTCATTCCAAAAATCAGCAAAGACACCAGAATCAGTTCAAGCACACTTGCAGCCATATTATATTATGCGGACAGGGATTTTTCAGAAGATGATCATTTCCTATCACATGGGTAACTTTGCTTGTTTGTTAGAAAGAATTATATGGCATTTGATATCAATGTACAATGTGACAAAATTGTTGGCAATTTAGTCTTTAATTGGATACTAATTTTTATGGTTTAGGTACTTTCTAAATCTTAAGTAATACACTCTAAAATGATGTTTTTTAATCTTGGCAATTTTCCCCAGCATATTGGCTGGGGAATTATTGGAGTTGAAGTCCACACATCTTACAGCTGCCAAGGTTGAAAAACACTGCTCTAAAGATCAGCTGCTAAGGGACAGAAGTGGAAGAAAGCTATTGCCTTCTTGTTCGGAGCACATCAGATTGGCCGCCGTGTGACACAAAATACCGGGCTAGAATACGGGTTTTGGCCTCATCTAGTAGGGCTCTTCTTACACTTTACATTCCAACACACAAAAGACATAAAACTTCATGCTTACAATAGGCAGTTTTCCATCTGCTTTAAAATGAAATTGTGATAGATGAAGGAATCAAATCATTGACACCAAGTGCCTTCCTATCCCTCTCCCGATTCTTTCTCTTTTTAAAATAGAACATAAATAATGGTTGGATTAATAGAAAGTTTGCTACAGTAATCCACAGAGCTAGAAGGTAATCAGAAATTGGATCCAAAGAACACACCAGAACACCCGTCACAAGCAAGGAGTAGGAACTAAGAAACTGACATGCCCAAGATGGCTGCCTGCAGGTCAAATTCACTGTAAATAATTAAAAATGACTAGTGTAACTTATTACCTGTTATAAATACATGCCAGTTGCCAAGCATCTGAATTCTGATCACATGACTGTGGGGATGCTACGATGGTTGTAAAATGTGAGGACTGGTTGTGAGTCACCATTTTCAGTGGTGTTATAACTTTAAACAATTGCTAAATGAATGGTTGTAAGTCAAATACGACATGTACTACAGATAACATTGCAAAATTTTAACTCAAATGTTTTTAAATTATATTGGCATTGGGTTTTGCATTTAGCTTATGTTGCAGACAATTGTTACCAAACAAAATCACTAGAAAAGCAGGAAAAGTGATGTGAACTTGGGTCCTTAAATCTTTTTAGTTAGTTGTTGTGTTTCAAATTTTTAGGCATGAAAAAAATCACCTTAGGGATTCAAATTAACTTGAATTTGCTTTCTATCTAGGAAAGCAAATTGATAATGAGGTAGAAGGCAACAACAAAAATAATTATAAAACTCTGTCTTACGAATATATTTTAAAAATTGGCATTGAGTTTTTCACTTGCCATAAAAAGCGTAGCAATTTTCAGCCACTCCTTTCCATTTCTGGACAAAAAACAAAGGTCAGAGATCACCCTGCAGATGTGTAACAATCCAGAATTTCTGACTAACTCAGAATTACTGAGGGTTTCCTTGATCACATAATGTTCCATCACCCTGTCTTTTTTGATACTACTGTTTTAAACAGATATTGGAAAAAGATCTCCCTTGCTTTTTCAAGCCCCACTTGTTACCCATGCCAGCAACAAAGATTTTGAGATGCTCAAGATTGCTGGAGGAATTGACTTTATTGTGTTGTTAGCAGCAAACATTCAGCAGAAGGGGTTTATTTGACATAATCACTACAGAAGAGGATATACATGATCTTAAAAGCACCCTACAGTTAGCCTCAAATTACAACCACAATTAGGACCCCAATTTTAATTATAAGTCATTCTGGTCGCAAGTCGAGGTGCGCACCTGACAGGACCAGATTTTTCAACCATTTTTACTGTGGCCGTTAAATCTGAATCACATGATTGTTAAAGGAATCACATGGCTGTTAAGTGAATCCATTCTCCTCAGTGAGTGACTTTTGCCAGAAACCAAGGAAAAAATAATCCAAAATAGCAAAAAAAGTTGCAAATTTCGGTCATGTGACCGTTGGATGCTGCAACCCATCATTAATGTGTGAATCTGTTGCCAGTAGCCTGAAATGTGGTCATCTGATTGCAGGAAGGGAGAATGCATGGCATTTTATGGGCCATAATTACCCTTTCTGAAGCTGTCATAACTTCCTGCCTTCTCAGTCATCCAAGTCATGATTGTCAGAACTTCAAACATCATTTAACTACTGGGCAACTTAATCATAAAGTTAATTTGGGCTATTAATCGATGTTTGACTAAATACTATGTTTACTTCTACACACTGATTTTCAAGCAAACTAGACAGGCTCCAGATCTGACAACACAATACTGCAGCATGCTTGTACATGTGTTCTGAGATCACTTGTGAAAACAAGTCTTATATTCCATGTGTCACTATCAACCTTTAAAATCAACCAGCAACAAATGGTATGCCTAATTGCAACACTGGAATGGTATCCATATATATGAGGTAATTGATTGAAATTAATTCCCCCATCAAAGCCCAGATTGTTCCAATTAGAAAAGACTGGTAGAAAAAATAAAATAAAATTTTAAAAAGGTATTGGTATTGACCTAAAGCATAATTTAAACCAATGTAATAACTTACATAAAGGACAGCTCTGTTCACATTTTCTCATTAACAATGAAACGTCAGATTCAATTCTCACATTATAATTTTGGATATTTTTCTATTTAATTATTTGTATCCTACTTTTTTTTAATGAATAACTCAAAGTGGTAAACATATCCATCTTCCTCCTCCTATTTTCCACACAACAACCATCCTGAGAGAGACTGACTGGCCTAAGCTCACCATCCTGGCTTTCATTGTACTGCACACTTATAAAGCCAAGAATCTGGTAAACAGACAACATGCAAATTTTTATATACATAAAGGAATTACTATAAATTTCCTATTCCTTTTGCAGGGAACCAATACTACAGAATGTATCAACATGTCTATTGCAAAAATGTCACATTATAAGGCATGCTTTTTTCAGAATTAACTTATGTCACACTACAAAAATTCCCTTGAACAGTTCTGGAAGGATGCTGGGTGTGACTCACCAGAAAGTACCTTTCACTGTTACACTGACAGAAAATTTGATTGAATCAAAGAATATCACATCAGCAGGGTGAACAGTACAGCTGTTTTCTGAACTTTATTTTGACTACGGAAAGTTACAGATGTGAAAACTATCACCTATTAGTTGTACTGTTAGGAACTGCACTCTATACAGACAAATGAAGAACCATCTCTTCCACTCAGCTCAGCGAGATCAGCATTTCATTCAGATATCAGAATTGCTATTCAAGGCAGGTGTGTAGCTTATTATTATTATTCCTTGAGCTTGCTGGGCCAAGAAGAGATAACTTGCAGCCTTACCTATTCTGAGATTAAAATCCTATGAGGAAAAAAGTATTTAAAATAAACTTCTAATCTACAAAATTGCAAACAAAATCTACATATAGGATGGCATGTATTATTCACGTGAAATCTTCTAATGCAATCTACTAACTGAACAAGTTGCTTATCCTTCCTGCAGGGTGCATTATACAATATTGCAATGGGGTAACCAAGTTATACGGCATCATTTTTCTATAATGCATTTCATCTCCAATTGATCCAGGTAAACTGTTGACAATCCTATTCTATCATAACTAGTTTCATCTTCAATGCCAATTGATATGTATCAATTCCTAAAGTTGTGTAATTTTTTTACTCTCCCTTTCCTAGTTTCCTAGCTTTCCTAGTTCATAGTTTACTATGAATGGAAACAGCCTATAGCAGGGATGTCAAACTCATGTCGTCACAGTGCGTAACGCATCTGACCCGCGGGCCGGGAGTTTGAAAGCTCTGGCCTACAGTGTCCCACTTAGGATTTTTAAAGACCTCTAAATATTAATATGTTACTCTACTCTGAGCCAAATGGGGCTGTTAAGTTATGAAATATATTGTAACATCACAACACAAAACCATGACTTGTATACTTGTGCCTGGCATCAGGATTCAAGTACAAAAATACAGGTTTTGCATCAAAGGTTTGTCTCTTTTAAAATCATGTGTTTTAAGCAAATGCCTCTTAATTATTTTTATTTATTTATTTATTTATTTTTTACATTTATATACCGCCCCATTCCGAAGACTCGGGGCGGTTTACAGCT
>JANHFL010000777.1:16764-28118 GCA_032468155.1 Oxyrhabdium leporinum
TTTGGTGGGGGGGGGTGTGGAGGGAGCAAGCAAGGATTTCATGAGCAACCTGAGTTGCTGAAACTGAAACCAGACTGCACGAGAAATAAACCTGGAATAGAACTGGTGCAGAGGGGGGAGGGGTTGATCAGCCTCAAATGCAAGTTATTTTCTCTCTCTTGCAAACTGCCCCCAAGATCTGTTCCAGAGCTGCTGGTACACAGCCACCCATACACCAGGCTGCTAAGTGAATTCTGCTTAGCTGCTGGGACTATATTTAGAGTCCTATGAAAGGGGTTAGTGAGTTGCCTGGAGCCAGCACAGTATCTAAAGAGGATGCCGATATAACAGCAGTCAGGGATGAAAAATAACCGAGAGCTTGAAGTAAATCCTTCGGAATGAGCTGGGTTTGTGAAGGAGCCTGTTGTGCCCTGCAAAACTGTGATCAGGACTAGAAGAGTGAGCATTTCTCCAAAATGAGGGTGAAAAGACATGCCTCGGTGGGTCATGGAGAAGGTGTGGCAGTCCTTGACTGGTGGTCATTCATTTAGCGACCATTCAGAGTCGTAATAGATCTGAAAAAAAGGACATGTCTCATCCTCACAGTTACAACCATCAGTGTCCCCGAGGTAACAATTGTGACTTGGGTGCTTGGCCACTGGCATGTATTTATAATGGTTGCAGCTTCCCAGAGTCATGTGACTTCCATTTGTGACCTTCCCAAGGGACTTCCCACAAGTAAAGTCAATGAGGGAGACCGAATTCGCTTAATGACTATGTGATTTGCTTCATAACTGTAGCAAAAAAAAAGTCATAAAATTGGTCACAACTCACTTAACAACTGCATTTCTTAGTGACGGAAGATCCATTCCTATCTATGGGGATAAGTTGAAGACTACTTGCAGAATTCACAGCTAATGGGAAAAACAGATTTGCACCAATCTAGATTTGGGGGGGAGGGGGGGGAGAGGAGGAGCAACCGCGGCGCCTGCGCGGCGGCGCCTCTGACACGTGGTCCGCTCGGGAGGGGCGGCCGCCGGGCTGCGGAGGAGAGCAAAACTTGCCGGAGGGACGTTGAGTCAGTCGGCCGGCTGGCCGGTCGGCCCGCTCTTACCTGCTTGCGGTTTCTCCGGGGAAAGGGATGCCGCCGGTGCTTGTGGGCGCGCCTTTCTTAGATGTTGTTGTGCTTAGATGGGGGTTTCCTGTCCTGATCCTGGGCGCGTATAGGAGGAAGACGACCTTGCGGACGTTTCTCCTGTTGCAGTTGTGTAGTAATCCTTACTCGGGGCCAGAACTGTTGAGTAACGCATCGGGACGTCTTTCCGAATCGACGCCGGATTGCGCTTGGGATTCCTTGCTCGTAGCTGCAGCGCCCGCTCGCTCGCGACTCGCCCGCCCCCTGTCGTTCTTCCGTTTGTCTTGTGTCCCAAAGGTGCTTTTTTTCAAGAGGCAGCTGGACTTTCTGGTTTTTTCTTTGAAGACGTTTCGCTGCTCATCCAAGAAGCTTCTTCAGCTCAGAGCTGAAAGACCAGAAAGATCAGAAATTCCAGTTGCCTCCTGAAAAAAAGCACCTTTGGGGCAGCCATGACCTGGATGACAGAGAATCTCCGCTTATCTTGTTTCTTGCAATTGTGTTTTTTGCCAACTCTTGAATTTAAACATACCCGCGATGGTATAAAAAAACCGGAACGACCGGTCTGTCTTGCAAATGTATTGGAAATGTCCTCGTTCCGCTGCTGCCCCTCCACCCGCCTTGCCTCCCCTTGGTCTCCGGTGCCCGCGGCCGTTTTTGCTGCGGAGCAAAAACGTTTCGCCTGCTGCCATCCGCGGGCGCTGCTTCAGCCTTGGTGCAGATAAATCAGGTGCCAAGTCTGGTGGCAATGGCATTGAGGTAGAATTGAAATTCAACCTGTGTTAGATAGCGGAACAGACAGGTTTACTTTTGGATGTGCTATTGGTAACTTTGAGACATGATCAGTAATTTGCTTAATCCCGGTTTGTTAAATTAAATGCCTTTAGTTGGGTTTGTCCCAACCAACCACCTTAGGGCGTGAAACCAATTTACAAGGTATTTGTCTTATCAAAATCTTAGGGTGGTATTCTATTGCTTTCATAATTTATGTGCATGTCAATAGCAAGCCTAAACGATCTGATTATGATCTCTTGTCATCAAATCAGGTTTGACTCTTGGAGACCAGATATATTTCCTCCATAACAGGGGTCTCCAAACCTTGGCAAATTTAAGCCTGGTGGACTTCAACTCCCAGAATTCCCCAGCCAGCAAAGTCCGCCAGGCTTAAAGTTGCCAAGGTTGGAGACCCCTGCTCCATAATGCTCTTTCCTTAAACTGTTCCTTCAAGTCTCCCAACTCATTGTCACTGTAGTTGAGTCCATCTGCCTTGCTGCTGGTCATCCATTTTCCCCAACTTTCCCAGCATTAAAGCCTTCTCCAGAGAGCTAGGTCTTCATATAATATGTCCTAAGTAGGATAATGTGATATCTTGAATGAGAACTGTGGGTTGATTTGTTCAAGGATCCACCGGTTTGTTTTCTTGGCTGTTCACAATATACTCAAGAATGTTCTCCAACAGCAAAGTTCAAAAATGTCAATACTCTCCCTATTCTGCTTCTTTAAAGTCTCAACTTTCACTTTGATAAGAGTATCATAGGGACATTTTCAGAACATCGGGTGCACGATGCACAAATCATTCAGAAACTCAGTGGCATTAATATATAGTTTTAGACGCTGGCCATTATAATCTTAAACTTCTGACTTGCATATAATTTCAATCATATCACAATGATTTAACTTGTCTTGGTGTATTTGGGGATCTTTTACTTCTGCTGAACAGGACTATAGATATCCTTTTCCTTGAAGCAGTACTGTGCAACAGTCTATCCTCACTACTAATCCAAAGTACAGTACAGAATGAATGTTAGAATTCATTCGAACAATTCTAACAGAATTGTTAGAAATTAAGACTGCAGTATAATATTTGTCCTTATTTGATATCATGTTCTTAACTCTGCGTGGAGAGGCAATGTTCACACAACACACCAAATAGAAAGTCATGCATTACAAACGGTAATGGCTGGATTCACATATCAGCTAATCTCTGGAGATCATTTTAAGTTTTAGTGTGCTGTGTGAACTAAGTCACGTTAAGGAACACCATAATGTGAACTCATTCTTGCTCAGTTCTCAAATAAACCTGTTTCCTGCCTAAACCATTGACAGTACAAATATTTTGATCACAACTTAAAGGTATTAGAATACATTAATTTACCTATAGCCACATTAGTTAATGGGATAAGATCAGTATATTAATAGTGGTATATTTTTCTTGCCAGTTTTATATTATAATATAATCTTGACTATTGTAATGCATTCTACTTGAGGCTGTCCTTGAAAAGTATCTGGAAGCTTCAATTGGTTCAAAATGCAGTAGTCCTCATGGTTCTGGATAAGTCTAGATTTGCACATGTGCCACTTTTCTTGCATGAGCTACATCTGATTCCAATTCAAGATGGTGGCTGTTGCTTTTAAAGCCATAATGGTCTGGGGCTAAGTAATTTGAAGAACTGTCTCGACCAGAGTGGGAAGGCAGGGAATATTAGCGGCCATCTCTGTTAAGGAGGTCCATCTAGTGAGACCAAGAAGAAGGTAGCTTCCTCCCTGTAGAACATCATCCCTGTGGAAGTAGGATTTACCTCCACTTTGACACTCCTTCATAAGAAAACATGATTCTGCCAACACTGGAGACCCCAGGGTGATGATGGAGGTCCACCAAGTGGTTAGTTTGATTATTATTACAAGGGGGGGGGAGTGTTTATTGGGTTTGTATTGGGGTTTTATTTTTGAAAGTCATCCAGAGTCACTGTGATTGAGATGAACAGCCATATAAATTCCCTAAATAAATAAATAGTGATGTGACAGCAACGTCCATAGTAGTGAATGGTAGAATGATGAAAGCAGTTTTACATAAGACCTGCCCTTTTGTGCGTGCATTGTCACACCACATATATGCAAAGGGGTGAAGCATATGGTGCAACATTGAGATGTTGCTTTCATTATTCTAAAGAAAATAGCCATCTCTTTTGGACATCCATGTGGCATCTATTATGGCATGCATTTTGTGAACTAAAGTGTATCAAAGATCAAGTATACAGAACAAGGCAAAATATTTGTGGAAAATGTGAAAACAAATGTTAAAATGAAAAGTTCAAAGAATACAAAGCAAAACACTGTTCTCAGAACAAAGGTAGTCCTTGTACGATGATGCAGTAGCATTTGTGTAAAATACCAAAGAAGCTTTGATGGACTACTTGAAATTTTTTGTAAGTACAGTATAGAAATAGAGGTGGTTGCTTGATTGACAGCAGATTCCATCTCCCACCACTCTGCTCCCCACTCATCTTTTTTTACTAGTCATATTGATGTACATTCTTTGTTTTCTTTTTCATTATTTATTTTCTGTTTTGTTTTCGCTTTGTTTAAACTTGTTTTTTATTTCTTTGTTTTTTTATTGTTGTGAGCCACCTAGAGTAGCACCATGGTGACATAGACAGCAAATAAATTTAATAATAATAGATTGAAGCCTTTTGTAGAATAAGGCACCAGGTAGTGAATGTCCCACTCCAATTCTTCTGGAATGCGGACCTAACCTGGACAGTTAACGCTATGTTTGATATGCACAGGTGCATGAATGTATAAACAAATGGAATTTATTTCAGAAAGTGAACAATTAAAATTGTAAACTTGAATTTGTTTCCAAATATTTGAAACTGAATAAAGATGAAGAAACAGCATCATTGGAAGCCTAGGTGTGATAAAAAAAATACCTGATTGTCTATGCTCTTTAGACAGTCTTCTAATATGCTGAATCATGTTGTATAGCTCCTGAAATACATTTTAATCATTGCCTTGTAAACACATACCTCTTGAAAGTCTCACTGGGACCACTAGCAATTTATTAGCTGGAAAGACTATCTTCTAAATGCATCATTGGTTTTATATGCCAGTGTCTCAAAGTGCATCTGCAATACATGGCTAGAAAATTTCTAGCTAAGCCATGCCTGTGCTTTTAACAAAGATGAAGCCGCCTTCATGTTGAATGCTGCTATTAAATAAGTAAAGAAAGCGCCCCATACTCTTAAAAGCATGTAAACTGCCTTTTGATTCAGTACACAACACAACGTCTGCACAGAATTCAGAATTAAGGAGTATGAATTTGTTTTGAAAAGTAAAATGATAGCTGGAATCTCTCTTGATGCTATAAACCTAAACAGAACAATTTTGCCAATTTAATACTTTATTTCAAGCACCTGAACTGTGTTGGATGAAGTCCAGTACTATTTTACTAGATAGCTAAAATTTCACATTTTAAAGCAACATGTTAGAGCAAGGAAAACCGTTCCAGCGCTTCAGTGTATTCAGTAGTGAAACATAGTGGGTGATGGTGCACTTTAATAAAATAATGCTTCAAGGTGCAATTGCTAAATATTTCCTTCCCTCCATGATTCTGCTACCTTTATTATTATAGTGGAATAGGTTTTCAGGCGACGGCTACTTCTACTTCTCTATACCAATGACTCAGCCTTTGATTGGATTTATACAGTTCTGAATAAACCCACAATTTATAGTTGGCACTATACATTAAATAATAAACTGGCTTACAAACTACCAATAACACATTAAACCAAAACTATCCATTACTGCAGGAATGCTTTACTTTGTAGACTGGTAGACACATTTGGAATTTTGAGAGCATATTGGACTTGCTAAGTAACAATGGCTTCTAAATAGTCACCTAGAAGCACTGTTATTTCTCCACAAACTCACAAGACCCACCAGCAACTCATACTTAATTTCTTTTTTCTTGACAAGTGACTACACATTGCTGCCTGTAATTGCTGTTACTTAAGAAAGCCTATGAAGCCCATTTGAATCCTTCAGGCATTCTTGGAAACAAATATTGGAAGTTGGTGTTTTGTTTTAAGGCACACCAGCTTCCCATTTTTTAAAAAAACTTTTAATGTGAAAGGTTAGAAAAAGCGGGGAACCTGATGGGTGTGAAGAGAAGATCCACAGGTTTCTTGGAACATCCAGGCACCACACTGGGGACCCCAACTTTAGCAGGATGTATTGTAAGAGACTGAAAAACAGGTTTAGCTGGTTTGAAAAGAGGCAGCGCAGGCCAGATTTGGGGGGCAAGGGAAGAGAAAGTTATGAAGAGAGGCTTGATTTTAATAGACTTGCTATAAGTCAGTCTGAGAATATGCTTTCAAGGTTATGTTTTTACCCTAACTACTATTAAAGATACTTTTCTGAAATCCATATAGTTCTCACTTCTTAAATGTATGTGGAGTGTGCTATGTTTGGACCCAACTTTGAGTTCCATTATATACTGTTACCCTTTGTATGTTTTTTAAAATACAAAGTTCCAGAAATAGAATTACATCACGTTTTAGGCCCTGTGAGTGAGGTGAGGTGAGCCAGTGCCCACATTTTACCCTTTCCATGCAATTGCAGGGGCATTTAGGCTGAAAAGGTGGTTGGATATGAGACTGTCTAAATTCTCTCTGGAAGAAAGAGAGATCTGGAGATTGCCCACAAGTATTTCAGACAGCTGATTTTTGTGAGCAGGCAGAAGAAACTTGTTTTTGCAGCTTCTTGCAGTCAGCTGGGGGTATGGCTTCTATTGTGCTCTGAGCCATAAATGCAGCCTTCACAGACTAGACTTGACTAAACCTCATCTTTTTAATGAATTTGGAGTTTAGTTTTTGTATTGCTTTTTAGATTGAAAAACCCTTGGAACTACAAGCTTTCAAATTGCTGGGTAAACTTCCCTTCAGCCAATTAAAAAAAGGAAACTATTTCCAGTTTTGTAAATTATTATTATTTTTTGGTTACTGTTCTCAAAGTATAGTAAAGAGTGGTTTTAGACACCAGAGTTGCTTATAGTTTAGTTGCTAATGCTTTGTGAAACTGATTTAAAGGAAGATTTTGAAACTAATTAGATATATCCTTTCATGTGGAAAAAGTTTGTTTACATTTCAATGCAAAACAAAGACTTTGAAAGTCGAGTACTAAAGCATATGATGTCATCTGTGGGCATGTGAATTGCTTGAGCTTTTTAATTCTAGAACTAAAAGTTGTTATGGAAGATGAACAAACTCCTCTGAAAACAACTGAAACAGACTCTAGGGTGGCCTTAAAATTACAACTTACAAGTGAAAAATAGAAATACTGGATTTACAAGTGCCTAAATAATCATTAAGGACCTCCCCCCCCCCCCGTCCTGCAAATAATGTACCAAAAAGCATTGTGAACTGTCCTTTTAAATTGAAATATAACAGCTTTAGTAGAGTTACTTCATGAAAGTACAAATGGACTTGATAACAATCCTAAGAAGATATATAAACTACAAAAAACAGGAGTTAGATTTTATCTATTAGATTTAAGGAGGACCGGGAGGAAGAAAGAAAAATTATTACAAAATTGGTTTATTTGGTAAAATGAGTTGCTGTCTTTGATGATGTTTAATGGTTATACAGATTTAATAATGTAGTTTCTCTTTTGGAAATGTTAAGTGGTTTAATGGATTACTGTGTAATATTTACATTATCATTTTTGGATACTTAAAATTATTATTACTGATAATATAGCTTTCAGTTTTATTATGATTATGTAATATTTAATTGTTAAGAGAAGAACGAAGGGGATTTAGACTAAATGGAAAGCAGGATTATATATTGATGTCATTAGGTATTTTTGTTAATTTTTAAGAACCTTTGTTGATCAATAACAAGAGCTGAAGATTTAGAGATGAGTTTACAGAAAATGCAGTGAAATAGAAAATGGATTGCTAGTTTTTCTTTTTTCCCTTCTCTTTCTTTTTCTATACACACACACACACACACACACACACACACACTTGTGTGTGTGTGTGTGTTCTTGTAGTAGGTTTGTTATTTTTATCCGTTTAATACAAATTTTAATAAAATTATTGAAATAAGTTTTAGGCCTTTGAATTGTTCATTCAGAGAAGCAGGAAACTGCAAAAGGAAGGGAGGCTGCGATTGACCAACAGACTGTCCATCAATTGCTTACTGACCTGAATTTTTAGCACAGAAGGAGACCAGTGCTGCTGAGTCATACATCAGCAAAGCTAAAGCTTTCAACAAAATCAAAGTAATGCTTAGAAATCTTGCTGGACTATTCTGGTTGATAGAAGATTGAATTGTGATTGCATCTCAGAAGAGGCACATTTCTACCTGTTTCAATGATTTTACTACAGGAATTTCTAAAGTAAGCCAGTTTTACATTGTTTTCTTTTGGCACAGATTGTCAGATTAAGCAGTTATGGTGAGCATCTTTACAGCCATGGTCAAGAATACAAATTCTTACAAAAGCATTTCCCAACCTGTTACCCTCCCAATAGTTGGAATATAACTTTCAGAATCAGTTTGAGATCACACAATTCAGTTTTTGATTAGTTAGCAGCCTAAAATTTACATTGCCAAAGCTATCAGGTTTTACATGTCTACTATCTAAGCCGTAGATTGAAAGAAAAGCAGAACATCAAAGAAGACAGAGCAAGCAGGGTGAGGTTCAGGCACTTGCTTGTGATTGGGGAGTGAATCGGCATCTTCCATCTGGGTGTGCCTTCAATTCCCATAAATCAGTCTTGTATAATGCTGACCATAGCAAAGGAAAGCCTTTGTGTGGAATATGAGTTTTGCACCGTCTATGAAACCACACCCCAGTGTTGGAAGAAATATCCTTCTGGGTTCAGTTCCAAGTGGGGAAGAAAGATATTGGAAATATGGTGACTGCTTGGAAAGATGGTTTATTGGTAGACAGGATCACAGCCTTGGAGATGTTGGGTGAAGAAAAAGGAAAGAGATGCTGAGAGTCCCTTGGTTTATACCCTCTCTGGCTTTGAACTTCCTGAGGCACAAGAAGAGCATCCTGATTGGTTGCTGTCAGGGGTCATGGCTACCTTTGTAGGTTGTCTGTGTGCTGAGTTTGGTTGAATCTTGCTGGGTGATGTAATCTTCCCAGGTGCCATATGGTGAGATGGGTAGAGGGCTAATCCTATCATGTCCTGAGGGCCATGTCTTAATCCCATCACCCTGGAGCTGAAGGGGGTGGGGCGGGGAGCTGCAGGAAGCTGATTTGTCTTTAAAAACATGTTTCTCCTTTTCTCATCCAGGGAAATATAATATTCTTCTTTTTTAATATTTCCTAGAATATTTCGTTCTTCTAGGAGAGGGGTTTCTACACCAGTCAATGACAATGGAGTTTAATGTTTTCATAATTGGGCTTGAAGATGTTTGGATGCAAAGACAAATCTGAGCCAAAGAAGCAGAGGTAAATAGTGATGATCCATTCAGTCACTGAACCTTAAAAGACTAATACATAGAAATGACTAAGACTGTTTGGATAACACATGCATGATTAATGCAAATCTGAGTTCATATCATGCTCCGTTCCATAATTTAAAAATGGGGAGCAGATGTATAGAATGTAATATGCTAAAACATAGCTGGCACTTTAAAAAGTTTTTTAGGATATTGTACATATCTAACCAGAGACCAGAAGAAATCCAGAGCATTTTCCTAATTTAGCATCCTCTACAATCAGCCAAGGGCCATTCTGACTGTGAACTGTGGCAGTTGTAGTTTCCCCCACCCTTAGAATAAACACACTAAAATGGAGCTTTTACCATGGCTTAAATTGTTCAAATATGTCATTGTTGCTTGATTTGCATATAATAATAATACGTTATAATAGGTTGATTTACACATTGGACTAAATCAAAAACATACAAACCATATGATGGTTTACCATTAGTTGTGAACCTAGCCATTAGTTGTTTAACACAGAGCACACAATATTTTCCCCTCACACACAGGCACATGCATGCACACATTTGACATCAGCCAGAGACTGATGTAAATGTTAAAGCAAACCTAACTATTATTCTGAAATATGAACTTAGAAGTTTGATTTTGAAGTATGATGTTAGATACTTTGAAGTCATTTAATCAAAGTTATTTATTTATGCCATACTTTGACATGGATCTTCTCCTCCTTTGAGGCTTGAGAGCTGTGGCCTCAAAAAGGAACTGGGTGCTAGAACCCTACCTTATCACTTTTAGAAATATAAAGTTTCATTCTTTTCAAAGTCTTTGTTTTAACCTGGTTTCTTACTGTATAAAGCAGTACCTTT
Source organism: Oxyrhabdium leporinum (assembly GCA_032468155.1). NCBI lineage: Eukaryota > Metazoa > Chordata > Lepidosauria > Squamata > Cyclocoridae > Oxyrhabdium > Oxyrhabdium leporinum. The sequence continues at coordinate 26,982 of JANHFL010000777.1, forward strand.
CAGTTATGAAGAGGACATTATTCATTCTGGAGCCAACATAAAAAAAATATTTCTCATGAAAACAAGATGATGCAAGTATATATTTCACTCTCCCAAGCTTCAAATTTGTCAGCAAACCCAATATTAAGAGCTTTTTAAAATTTTACTGCAATTATTTTTGCTTTTTTCCAAACTATTTTGGTTTGGTAAATTCATTGAATACTGCTTATTGAAGCTTTGTTTACAGAATAACATTTTCCAGAAATCATCACGAAGGATACCTGCTTATTAAAAATCATCCAATCTCAATAAGCCTTCATATGGTTATTCTATAACAAATCTTATCCTCACATACAACCAAAAGTATTGATCCAGTATATACTTCCATCATAATAAGAAAGAAAAAAACTAGAATAGACAAGTGAAACAATCAACAACACCTTTGAAGGAATAAAATTCATAAGGGAAGGAGAAAATAGCAACACACTACCCTTCCTGAATATCTTCATCAGCAGAGGAAACAACAATCTAGAAATCATTAGAAAGCAATCCACGCTAGGTGTTCCACTACTAAGTAATAACCCAACTTCCCACAAGAGGAGTATGAAAGAACCACATTCAGGCAAAAACAAACACACTGCAAGCACAAAATCACAATGCCAGAAGGAAGAAACAGACCATCTACTATATATAATATTTCCAACAAAATGGATACCCATGAAACTTTATCAAGAAGTGCCTAACCACATAAACCACTATGGCACAACTAGAATAACTGAGGAAAAGAATAATGCTTCCATACATCAAAAACCTCTCAGAAACCATCAATTGCTACAACCACACAACAGTACTGTAGCACTGCAACACACAAACCAGCCTCCAAAACATTTAACAAATCCAAAGACTCAATAGCTCAAGAAAAATAGGGGGGGCGGTGTTTGTCATCTACAACATACACTGCACGAACTGCAATGTACGACAGACAAGTAGAAGCAACACACATCCACAAGCACCTACTAGCTCTCATGACGGGACTCCTTCAAATTCATAACACACGAATAGATAGACCATAGTTTCAACTGGGAAACTAAGTATCTTAGACCAAGCTAAATCCAAAAATGCTAGGGAATTCCTGGAAGCCTGGCACTCAGACAAATC
>JANHFL010000777.1:36818-48338 GCA_032468155.1 Oxyrhabdium leporinum
CCAATGATGGTGCTAGCAGGTTGCTTGGTTATTCCACTCCTCCTCTTCTCAGCCACCTGTTGGAATGACCTTGGTTCTCACAAGAAAACTTTGTTTTGATGGCAAGGCTGAGCTATCTACATTTCCCCCTTCCCTTTCTTCCCCTCCGTTTTGTGGCAACCATGAAGCCTCAAAGATGGCTCCTTCCAGGTTTGCTTCAAGGTTGATGTCCAGCACCGATGGTTAGAAGAAATCTAATTAAAACACACTTTCTTTGTTTAAAAAAACCACAGGTCTACTTTAAAAGAAAAAAAAATCAGCAGTATCTATGTTGAACATTTTTTTTTCTATCTTGATTCAGATAAGTTGAATGGTAATTTCTATTAATCCTAGCTAGTATCAAGGTGGGAAAAGCTGATCCAGAAGTTATACATATGCTACAGATGCTTTTCGTGTGAAGAGGAAATAATACACTGAATTAAAATGGTTTTTATATTTTCCCCCACCTTATAGGAATGTATATAAGGCAATTAGTGTTTTAATGTTCAAAGAAAATAAAATGTATGTAAGACTATATACATATACATGTATACACATGTATACATATGAGAATACTAGATGGATGAAAGATTCTACCTTTTTTGAAATACTTGAAGGGCTGTCATATAGAAAGGGCACATTTTGCTTTTGCTTCATTAAAGTTCATGTTTAACATGAACTTTAGAGCAAATTTTGGTTGAACAGTAGCGGAATCTTAGCAACAAAACCAATTATCCTAAATAATCCCTAAAGCTTTTAAACTCTTTTTATCCCTAAAGTTGTTCTTTTTGGGACATCCTTAAGCAAGGTGAAATCCAAGGTTCCCTCCCAAGCAAGCAATTAAAAGACTAGCCACTATTTTTGGACAGGAATAGTAACGAACCTGTTCCCACTTGCTTCTTGATCACAAAATATTCTTTTCATACCTTCCCTTGCCATGAATGAAATAGCCTTAAGTCATGACTTAAATGTACTGTTATAAAAATATTATTTTCCCTCTTAAATTAGGGGAATTGCTCCACCATTTTTTCAAAATGTGTAAAATATGCAACACTTTATCACCCTTAATCTCAAAGGTGAGGCCAAGTCACCTTTTCTGGGTGTGACTAGAGATGCTTTTGGAATCCTTGCTGGATTGTGTTTGTGACCTCAGGATTTCCCCCCTACTATTTTTTTATCCCAGGAAAAGTCTTCATTCTATTTAGTTAAAACAGCGTATGAAACTCACATTTTGCTAATTTCTCTTTATTAGATCAGTCTTAGATAAGACTTATTCAGCTTAAATAAATAGTAGCAATGAATATTATGAGGTAAAATACTTATTTTTGTAGATTCTGATTGTATAGGATTTATAATTGATAATTACTTAGAGCAAATAAGTCATGAGACTTATTTTAAAGTAACCCTGAGATAATGCAATATGCGTAGCTGCCTTCTATAGAGTGAATCATTTCTAACTCAGAAGTGTGGTTGATATGTATTAAATTCTTCCTTCTGGGAAAGACTTCCTGCATATGGAAAATTTGCAATTGTGGAACAAAAGTCCCTACTGTTGTGGAATATTTATTGAATTCAAACATGTTCTACTTATGTTTTGGCTAGTTAACCATTCTTCATGTTCAGTTCAGCTTTTAACATGGTACTTGTGATAATTCGAATTACAGTATACACAACTGAAAGATTTAGACCTGAATATAATTTATTGCATAAAAGCTGCAATTTTACATGCACATACTGATTTGGTAATACATTCCAATGGAGAAAACTATCTAACTTATTTTCAGCATTTGAATACACCCTCAAATGACTCATGGCGGCTTATAATATATGGTCTAAAAATGATCTTGTAAATATATGTCATTAAAAATAAATAAAACTGTTGCTGTCTAATGAAAAGTTTCTAGGCTGAATGTAATTCAGACCAGAACTTTCTTCATCTGTTTTCAAAAGCGTGCCTGTCTGATCAGGAGTTTTGAAGATCACCAAGGCTTGCATACTTCACTATTTTGGTTTGTCTGATTGCTCTAATACGGATTCAAGGGTTTCACATGCACTTTCTAGTCTGAACTCCTGCACCTGTTAAAAAATCATATATATTTTTTTGGGATTCTGGGACAGCAATTAAAAATGCTGCAGTTATATATTTGTGTCTATTCTTAAATTCCATTTAATACAATCAGGCCTAATCCCAAGTTTTATGGGAGCAAAATGGATACCAGGATGTGCAAGCTGGCCATCAAAGTGCCCACTCTAAACACTTTCCTCAGGACTTATTGTGTACTTGTAACCCAGATGTGACTTGCTGCGTTTAGCTGAAGTAGGCAAAACTTGGCTTAGCACAATATGCGAACCTGGCCGTTAGTTTATTCATGATGAAACAAGCCGTGTTTCGTTTCCCACAGTAAACCTTGTGCTCCCCTTTCAGAAACAAGCCGCTTTGCTCCTGCCTCAGAGGAAGAGAAAAACGCTTTTCCCTTTAAAAGGTTGGGCGCGCTTAGACACCCATCTTCATGAATGGAACTTCCCCTCCTCCCTTGTGTGGGCGAGCTCATTCCGCTCATCACCGGGGTCCTTTTCCTCATCGGTGTGGGGGGGAAATGGTTTCTTCTCGACGGCGCAGTGTTGTTTTTCCTGGAACTGCACCGGCCGTGTAAAAGGGCTGCGCAGAGGGGCCACGGCTGGCGCGCCTCGCCTTCTCCGCTTCAGATCTTCTCGAAGCAACGCTCCCTTCGCGCCGCTTCTCCTCCTTTTCTGGGGCGGGCGGGAGCGGAGAGAGAGCGAGGGCCGCTGTGCAGTTTGCAGCAATGGCAGAGCTAGAGGAGGGGGAGGGACGCAGCTCGGGCCAGAGCGGGCTTTCTTCGCCTCGCCTCCAGCAGATGGTCGTCGTTCCTCGCTAGCCGGCCAGACGGCCCCGCCGCCGCCCGTGCCGGGACCCAGCAGCCTTTTCCCGCAGAAGAGCACCGCCATGTCGACCAAAGCAGAGCAATGTAAGTAAGCGACAGCGGCGAAACGGGGCCCGTCTAAAAGACGCAGGACGCCGCCAGCGCGGCCGCTGCCCGAGTTTTTCGGAGGGCGGGAGAGGTGCAAGGAGGGAGGCCGGGAACCTTAGCAAGGTGCGGGCGCTGTCCGTGGTGCTGGATACGGCTAGGTGTTGACGACCGGCCCTGCTTGCAAGCGGCAGGATGGGAGAGGGGCGGAGCGAAAACTAAGGGTTCCCCGGGCACTGCAGTTTTCGAGCGTTTGGTCCGGGGGGAACTTTGCCTCTCCGACAATATTCTGCGACCCCATTTGAGGACGCGTGGGTTGCTTAGGATATTTTGAAAGACCGCGTTTTAAGAAGAGAAAACCGTGACTGTGTAAAATGGCGAGAGAAACCCAGCCCAAAGCAGGCCTTAGACGCGATGTTGTTAGGATTTTGTCATTTTCTTTAGAAAAGGACCTAGCATAATCTGTTTACTTCAGTTGTCAGTGCAGTCCTTCCCCGGTACTCATCGTTAATTGGTTCCTGGAGGTGTGATGAGTACCAAAAATGATGAGTACCAAACAATTTTTTCCCCATAAGGAATAATGTAGTGAGTCACAAGGCAGCCGACACTTGACAAATTCTTAACTGTGCATTGGGTAGCAAATAAACAAGTAGTATTGAGACAAAATTTTTGCATTATAATGCATAGAGTATCAAATCCGATGAGTTTCAAAGCAACTGAGATACCCAAATGCCACTGTATATGAATGCTGTACAAGCTTACTATTCAGGAGCTTTTAGTCAAGCTCCATTGTTACTTCCTCTCACTTCTACTTGCTATTTTACCCAAATAACTGTCTTTCACTGTGGCTTTATGAGTTACCAGTGAGTTAATGTTTACATATTCAAATAAATTAATATATGATTAGAAAAGGAAGTAAGGGACTGGTCACATCCATATGTACAAGACAAATGTTTATAAGGCATCTTCTCAAGTTACCATGATATATGGCCAACTATTTCTGTGGTTTGATTGCCCACTATTGAATGAAATAGTGTAATAGGATCACAGAAATATCAAATTGTATGGAACTATTCTCCAGTGTAAAACAGAACTTCCTGCCGAAATGTTCTGCAAAGCCTCTCAGGGAAAAATTAATTCATTTTGGGTGAACTTCTTAAACATCTTACTGATACAGTAAACAAACTCTCTTACCAATTGGAATTTGATAGTGTATATATTATTTTCTCCCCTCTTAAACAAAACATTGCAGCTGCTGCTAGTAGTTGGCCAACATGCTGGTCACAGAGCTACCCAAACATAAATCTGAGAAGGAGTACACAGCTGTTATATTCAAATCAAATGGAGGATATTTCTCAACAGGTATCTTTCTGAAGTTTTCTTAAAAACCATCTGGGAAGAGAAACATTGTACCATACCATCAATCAGAGAATTATTTTTATAGATGGTTTAGCAAATACCAGGAAATTGTCTTTCTTTCCATAGGAGAGATAAGTAGTTTTCTGCACTGGAATTCTCAGAATATGTTGTGAATGCTCCCTTAAAATGGCTGCCATAAGGGGTTTCTTTCTTTTCTTCTTTTTTTACAAAGAAAGAAACCCCTTATGGCACTTTGGCACTATGGCATTTTATTTTATATAATCATAAATACAGATATAGTTGCTCCTTCATACCTCCTCTAGCTCTTCCTCTGCTTATAATTTTTCTTGGCAATGAGCACACTTCTAGTGAAAACACTGAACTGTAGCCATGCTACAGTTTATTTATTTTATAATTTTGCCTACAAGATCTGTATGGGCATTCTTGGAAATAAAGGCTAATGGAGATTAGATCCTTGGATCCATTTTTCATTTTAATTAAAAACAGTTATCTCAGAAACTCTCAATTAAGCATAACATCAAAATAAATATGAGCTAATGCTTTGTTAATAATGAGACATGTTTAGATGATTTTTACTTCTGCAGTATTTTTAGACAGGATATTAGTACATGTAGAATTTAATTCATTTAGTGTTAGGAGAAAACATCTCCTTTTTAAGTTCAAATCATGTGCTGATCTTTAGATACATAGTTGTGAAGTGTCTGAAACTATACTTCTATAAGTGAAATAAACTATAATTCCCAGGAGTATTTGGAGAAAAACATGATAGATAAGCAATCCATGCATTGTGGTGTTAAAAGATTTGTTACTGGATAATCAAGAGCTCTTCAAATCTATTACACAAGATTACACTAGAAGGCACAAAGCTAGAAAGCAAGAGATTGTGAGTTCATGTCCTGCCTTAGTCATGAAAGCCAGTTGAGTGTCCTTGGGCCAGTCAGTCTCTCTCTGCCCAACCCACCTTACAGCCATTGTTATTGTGGAGAAAATAGGAGGAGGAAGATGTGCTAGGAATGTTTGCTTCTTTGAGTTTTTAAAAAATAATAAAGGTGGGATATAAATAAGTCAATAAATAAATAATAAACATCTTGAGGCTCTTCGCTCTGCTGGGGAGCAAGAAAAGCCAGAAGATAGCTATGACCTTAATTCCTCTCTGTAATCAGAATATTAAGAGTATTAGCCCACGAATCCCAATATTTTTGGGGATGGTTGGTGTATTTGGAATTTGTAAAGCATATTCTGGGTTGTTTTACACAAAGCTACTATGATGGATAAAGCTAACTCTTTACTGAAGAGATATTGGCAAGGTTGCTCCAACAACTTGGTTTTTGTCTCCCAGTAGATTTTACTTTTTCAATTTACCATTCATTTTTTTCCTGAGTAGATGAACATGCTCCTAACCTATACATCTGCAGTAAGCATCTATTTCTTTTCCCCAGGCATGCATGTTTAATTTTTAAAAGAAGGTTTGAATTTCCTCCAGGGGATTCAGGCCTGTGACTGGTGATGTGGTGATATAATCAGAATGAATATGGATAAATATTCAGGTCTTTTAAATATTTAAGAACACCCAGAAATATGTGCATTAAACCTTAGAATATTGAAGAGTATTGTACCACTGAAAACTACAATTTTGCCTTTAATTTGATAACATGATTCTGGGACTGGAACACCATCTGATCTGCAGACCACTGAATTTTCCTGCTATAGAAGATGGAATGCATACCAAATGGCTAAGTTTACACTCGGAATTAAACAAAATTATGTTATGACTAGAGCATGGTATGACAATAGTAGAGAATTCTTGTGCTGGATTAAGGCCATCCAATGTTTCTCATATATTTGAATGCACTGCAGAGCAAATCTACCATATTTGTCCTGTCTGAGCAAAATCATGGAAATTTTGGTAAGTTTGTCATTAACTGTGTGGGTTTTGAATCAGTTCTCTTTGTTTAGTCAGTCAGTTGGACAGTAATGCATAGTGATGCCTAAATGTGGTGATATCTAAACATGGGAGTGTAGAAGAGAAGAGCTGCCTTCTTTGGTTCCCATATGCCTCATCTCACTTTCACATGCATTTTAACTCCTTAGATCTATAGGTTGTTTTTTCTTACTTCATCTTGAACATTTTCTGTACCTTTCATATTATATTAGACTGAATAAAACAGTCCAGACTTGAATCTTATGGTTGTGCTTCACAGTAATGCTGCTTGCTTGTATGCTGATTAGATGATTGCAATTTCAATGGACAAGGCCCAAGAACCAGAGAATGTTATATCACTGGTACACAATTGCTAATAATGGTTCCTTTAATTTGTTCTCTATATTTCCAGTGATTAGGGGCAGTCCAATAAATGGGAGAGGAAGAAAGTAATCAAGAGACCACAGAGTTAGGGGGATATTGAGGACATATTTTTCCATGATTCACTGTCCACAATCATGCAGTCCATGAGTGTTTTAAAAGGATAAGTACCATAGTAACCAGAACTGAAGCTGCTAAACATATTAAATAGAATATCTTAAAAACTGAAGCTACTAGAAGTAGGTTGTAAGATACAGAATTAAATAGTATGCTTATTATTGATTGGGTCTGCATATCATGCTCAGCAATAATGTAGCTAAATTGAAAATTTGTGTACTCCAATAGTAATTCTCCTAGTGGAAAAGGGTTTGAGTTACTCTGCAAGAAGAGTTTTAAGCAGAGATCAAACACTAAGCCAGACCTGCAATTTTTTGACAATTGGTTGGTTTACAAAATACCTCAATTGCATCTCCTCTTCAGGTGCCCTCTTACTTCTGAATCAGCTAGTAACTGGGCAAGCTCTCCTTTACTAGTTTTCCAGCTATACTCACTAAACATACTCAGAGAGAAACTTAAATTAGTGAGCAAAGCGTTGTGGACAGAATATAATAAAGTATATTATTTTCTGAGAGGGAGAACTAAGCTAAGCATTTTCCCCCATTTTCTTCTTTCATGCAATACAAAATCCAGTTGCTTCCAAGATCCGATACTTGCAAGAATACCATAATCGTGTCCTTCACAACATTTATCCTGTCCCCTCTGGAACTGACATTGCCAATACTCTGAAGTACTTTTCTCAGACATTACTAAGGTAAGTTTTAAATTATGATCTCAAAGAAAAATATAAGTACTGTATGTATATAAGTAGCCTATTGACAAATGGTATGGTGTTTTGCAGAAGGGTCAAAGCTCATTGAAACATAGCTTGAATTAAGTAACTATGGCAGAATCTGGTTAGACTGGGCCTTTAAATGCAGCAGAATGATGTGGAATGAGATGTTTGAATTCTTTCTTACTTTTCTTCAAACGAGTCCTAAAATGAAAATAAGCAGAGAGAAACCCTATAGCCTAGACCAGGCCTTTCCTGGCGCACTATTTTTCAGGATGATATTAATGTACTGGAATATTTAAACTGTGATCAATTACATCAGCCTTCCCAAACTGGTCCCTCTGGTTGTACTAGGCTACAAAGTCAAAAAAATTTAATCTAGATTTATGCTACTTGGAAATTCTGGGAAATATATCTCAAAGGTGCTTTTTCAAGAGGCAACTGGACTTTTTTTCTTTTTCTTTGAAGACATTCTGCTTCTCATCCAAGAAGCTTCTTCAAAGAAAACATCTTCAAAGAAAAAAAGCTTGGGTTGGTATTGCTGATACTCGGCTTTAGAAAATTCAGAAGTTTAGCAACCTAATTGCCCAGCCTTCTGTAAACTAGAGAATGTGCAGTACAATAGTTATATTATTGCCCTGTAAGGCTAAGTGAGTAAGTTATAATTAGAAATGTCCTCAATGTTTGATTAGTCTTCATTCTGAAAATATTATGAAAAGCAGTAATCTTTATAAGATTGGTTTTATAGTAGTCTCCGTGATTCTAGATACTTTTGATAATGAAATTAAAATTTGTACTCTGTCTCAAGTTTGTCCTGCATTCAGGATTTGGTTTAATCCCATCTGCAGTCAATAAAATTAGTAGGAAGCTTGTTTGCTGCATAGCTATAAAACAGGGATTTTTCTACAAAGATTCTCTAGTGCAGATAATCCCTGTGATCAAATTATCTTCTCCTCAGTAATGATGTAATCTTTGAAGCATCAGATTTCCCCCCACATATATTTACCCCAGAGCTTTTAATAGCAACTTGATTTATTGAAATTGTAGGCAACTATTTGTGAAATGATTTGCCTGCTGATTGTTGCAGATCATACTGTTGTTAAAAGTGGAAGAAAATGTTAGATTTTTTCAAGCAATTAGTAACCCAGTGGCCTCTCCATTTACTCAGTACTCATGAATTTATGGCACAATCAAGGTGAATTCTGCTATTCTAAATAGTGCAATGTAGAAGATAATATTAACACGCATGTATCATATAGTGATCATTTTTCCAGAGCTTGATTAATTATTTTTAAAAGCATGTTAGATAGAATATATACTTGAGCTGAAGTTTAGGAATAGAAATTTCTGAAATAATCCCAAACTGTTATTTAAGCCAAGTTTGATCTGGGGATTTTTTGGCTGCATCCAGGTAGGGAGTTTTGGAAATGGTTTGCCACTGGCCTCTTCCAATTTCCTAATATTGTCTTAGCCAAAAACTTACTTGGGAAATTAGAAATAAGATGGAATAATAGAACTGCATGGTTGATTACTCAGTGAGCTCACTGAGCCTCTGGAAAAGGTATCATGCCCCAAAACTGTTCCCAAGATTTTGTTAAACATTTTATGGAAGGAAGATCCACACTTATCTGAATGACCACATTACCAAACACTAATAGTATCCTTAATATTTGATCAGAAACTCTAAACTTACTGTAATTCTTTTTCTGATCTTAGACATATTTTTCCTTTAAACCACAATTTTCCTTCACGACCAGATATATAGTACTAACGATGAGAAGTAGAATGTGGTGGACCAACAAGTGTCTAGATCCAAGTTCTCAGTAGATGTTGGAACGTTTTGGGTGATATGGGTTATCAGAATCTCTCAGCCCCACTCACTTCATAGGATAGTTAGGACAATGAAATATTTGGATTTGATTCCTGAAATGTGCAAACTTAGCATTTAAAAGTTTTAAAAGCATGTGTATCCTTTCTTTAGATTGCATGGCTACACATATATATATATATATCATATCATATGTGGTTAATGTTAATATGAGTAGTAATGGGACAGATGAGAAGAACACACATTTCAGTTCTTAGCAATGTCAACCTCTCCATCAGAACCTGTAGTCATGTAGGAAGACATTTTCTGTAAAGAATTCAATGCCACCAGCATAACATGAAAAGAAGTAGATTTTGCTCTATTATCTTAATATGTCTTAGCTTCCCATGTGCTCAAATGAGTTTAAACCAAAATCCTGTTGCTCGTTATGACTTCAGAACATTAATGGTCAATTTAGTGACCTTCAAATGCGGTTGGCTACAGCTACCTTGAAGTCTCAGAAAAAAGCTAAAAAAAATCTTAGAAGCAGGGAGCTGATGCAAGTATAGAGTGAGAGAACTCTCTATTCAGCAAAGTAATTTCTTTATATTGTAAGTTAAATAAAAAGTAAACTTTGATCCAGAAATTCCTGTAAAGTATATGTGAGTGTGAGTGTGTGTTTATATGTATACTATACTGTTTATATGTATACATACACACACACACACACACACACACACGGTTTCTCTGAGCCCTTATTTGGCTGCTAGCCTTTACAAGTATGTTGCAGAATTCTCTGTGTTGTGGACATGTGTAGAGATTACGGAAGATGACCTTAATAGAGATATGAAGGAGCTGTTGTTGAGGCAAAGGCTTCTGCATACAGTATCTCCATCTTCCCTACTCTCTACAACATTTTTGAAATAATTTTAGTTACTTCAGACCTAGTCTAGAGGTAAGAAAGCTGTGGTTCTCCAGATGTTCTTGATCTTTATCATCCGAAACCAATGGAGTCCAAGACCTGGAGCCCAGCTATATCGGAATTGCTGTTGGATCCCCAAACTTTGTCTAAATTCTCTTTGTAGCTAAGACATTGCCACAACAGTTGTTTCACACAAAAAGTGCCACACTGAAAAATCAAACTGTTTTGCCATAGTTTACTCAATTAATTTATAAATGAAGATTGAATGGAACCAATATATTTTGTCGACTTTCATTAAGGATGATTTGGGTTGCATCTCAATTTGCTCCTCAAATGTCTTTCTTTTTAGTCACCCCAGGGATAAAACATGATCCTTGATTTACAGACACCTTGAGATGGTGTCAAATTTGGGGAGGGGAATTGGGCTATGCTGGTTTTAATTGGAAGGATGGGAAAATGGAAAGAAATTGCATTGAATTTTTGACAAACAAAACATCACATAAAACAATCACCATGCACAGCGCATAATACATTGATTCATTGACCTCCTTCTTAAGTTTTTGGCCAAAAGCATTTCTCTGCATTTAAGCATGAATTTAATTTTCATGCATTGCTCATTTCCAGCCTGTTTTACCCTAAATTTCCACTGTGATTATACATATATAATAAATCACCTCATATAAATAAGTTTCTTGCTAGAAATTTCTGTTATTCAAAAATAAGCCAGGATCCAAATAACTTTTAAGAGTTTATGCAGCCAGATTATTCAGGGTTTTTTTTAATGGCAGTGTGCCAAAAAGAGTTGGTGAATGCAACTTGAACTTCAGGAATGATTTTTGAAATGGTGTCAGTGACTGACAGTTTTCACTTTCAGGGTCTCTAAGATGCCCAAAAAGAAAAGGGAAGACAAGATAGGCTAGAAGAATTATTGTTACCCAGAAGCAAAGGAAATTGTTCTCATTCAAAAGTCTCTTACATAGGTGCCATTAAATATACAAAAGTCCTGTCCTTTTTGTCTCCTCTCTCCATATGATCCTGGAGAACATGTAGACACTTTGAGAATAAAAATGAATAGAAACGAATAGAAACAAAATGAATAGAATCAAAATGAATAGAATAAGAATAGAATAGAATAGAATAGAATAGAATAGAATAGAATAGAATAGAATAGAATAGAATAAGAATAGAATAAGAATGGAAGGGAATGGAATGGAAGGGAAGGGAAGGGAAGGGAAGGGAAGGGAAGAGAAGAGAAGAGAAGAGAAGAGAAGAGAA
>JANHFL010000777.1:48438-87086 GCA_032468155.1 Oxyrhabdium leporinum
AAAACTTCCAGTGTTGGAGCATTTACAACTTCTGGAGGCAAGTTGTTCCACTGATTAATTGTTCTGTCAGGAAATTTTTCCTTAGTTCCAGGTTGCTTCTCTCCTTGATTAATTTCCACCCATTGCTTCTTGTCCTGCCTTCAGATGCTTTGGAGATTTGCTTGACACCCTCTTCTTTGTGGCAACCCCTGAGATATCAGAACATTACTATCATGTCACCTGTAGTCCTTCTTTTAATTAAACTGGACATAGACAATTCCAGCAACCGTTCTTTACATCTTTTAGCCTCCAGTCCCCTAATCATCTTTATTGCTCTTCTCTACACTCTTTTAGAGTCTCAACATATTTTTTACATTGTGGTGACCAAAACTGGATACAATATTCCAAGTGTGGCCTAATGTGATCTTAATTCTATCCCTCTGTTAATGCAGCCTAGAACTGTGTTGGCTTTTTTGGCACCTGCAGCACACTGCTGGCTCATATTTAAGTGATTATCTACTAGAACTCCAAAATCCCTGTCATAGTTACTACTACTGAGCCAGATACCACTTATGCTATACCTGTGAACTTGGTTTTTCTTGCTTAAATGTAGAACCTTACTTTTTTCATCACTGATTTTCATTTTGTTAGATAGCATCCAATGTTCAAGTCTGTCAAGATCTTTCTATATCTTAAGCCTATCTTCTGGAATGTTGGCTATTCTTGCGAGCTTGGTGATGTCTGCAAATTTGATGAGTTCACCATCTATCCCCTCATCCAAATCATTGATGAAGATGTTAAAGAGCACTGGGTCTAAAACAGAGCCTTGCGGGTACCCCACTGCATACTTCCCTCCATGTCGATGCAGTTTTGTTGAGGACTACATGTTGAGTAGAGTTGGGCAGTCAGTTACAAATCCATCTGATGGTGATGCTGTCTAACCCACATTTTTCTATCTTATCAAGTAGTAGGTCGTGGTCTACTTTATCAAATGCTTTACTGAAGTCTAAGTAAATTATATCCACAGCATTTGTCTTGTCCACCAATTTTTTCACTTTGTCAAAGAATGTAATAAGATTTGTCCGGCATGATCTGTTTTTGACAAACCCATGTTGGCTTTTGGTTATGACTTTGTTTACCTCTAGGTGTTCAAAGATTCATTGGTTGATTATCTTCTCCAGAATCTTCCCAGGTATTGTGGTCAGGCTGATAGGTCTGTAGTTTCCTGGATCTATTCTTCTCTTTTTTTGAAGATGGGAACTGCATCAGCTCTTTTCCAGTCCTCCGGTAGTTCTCTGTGATCCAGGATCTTTGAAATATATAGTTCAGTGGTTCTGAGATCATGTCTGCCAATTCCTTTAGAACCTTGGGGTGTAATCCATCTGGTTCTGGTGATTTGAACTCATCTAGGGTGGACAGGTGCTCTCTTACCATTTTCTTGCTATTTTAACTTGTATTCTTAATCTGTTTTTTATGGTACTGTTTTTGATCGGTTGGTCTGTTTTTTCCTTTTGTGAAAAGATGCAAAAAACGAGTTAAGCAGTTCTGCTTTCTCCCTGTTGCTTGTCACCTTCTTGACACTTTCTATATCCTAATTACATTCAATTGGGTCATCTCTGGAATGGAATTGTGTACAGGTTCTATGCTGACACTCCTTTTTCAATTGAAAATTTTCAGCATATTGAGAATATATATATGTGTTAGGGCTGTGCAGTCTTTAAAAAGATGCTGTGCAGTCTTTAAAAAGATGCTGTGCAGTCTTTAAAAAGATGCTTTGCAGTCTTTAAAAAGATGCTTTGCAGTGTATAAGAGCAGATATAAGTCACTTCTTTTTAAATAATTTACAGCAGCTGTAGCTTGCAAAGTTCATGTCACTGCCTTGGTATCTGCTCCTGGGGGTTGCATAAGCAAAATATTAAAAAGTTATGATATTTATATAGTTACTTTCCAAGCACATCTAAATTTTATTAAAGTAACCAAAATATCTTTACAATCCCCAAGGCATGTCACAACTTTTGAACACCTCTAATGTTTGGAAATTGAAAGTTAAAAAATATGATATGCCGTAACGGGTTAGACTAGAAGACCGCTAACGTCCATTCCAACTCTGTTATTCTGTAATTCTGAAATTTTGTATGTACACGCACAGCACCTTTGCTTTCCTGGCAATCCCAGAGAAAGTGTATATTTGTATCTGTAGCATGCAGAAAGAAGACCATTTTTTAATACAACCCCATGAGGTTGCAAACAACAAAACCAATTCCAAAAGAAGTACTTTATATTCATGGTGAAGCATTATTTAGATAAAAGTTGTTGTTGGAAATGTGAAACCAAGTATGTGACAAATCCCAACATGCAGTGCAACACTCTTTTGATTAAGTAGATATAAGACTGTACCGTCAGGAGTTAGAATAGTGGGAGAACAAGTCTAGCCATTGTTTTGGAAATCTTAATAACAGGTGGAGAATCAATGATTGAAACTTTACTTAGATCTAGGATGCCTTGATGGGGAGCAATAATTGTTGCCTCATTTATACAGTTGTCCTTTATATGGCACTGCCCTACATGCAACTGTTAAAGCAGCAGTTCCCAATTTGACATTCTCCAGATTTGTTGAGAGTTCCTACTTGGCTTGGAAATAGTAGTCCCAACACATTTGGCAATTATAGCTTGGTGGTGTCTGTATTAAACAAAACCCTTATTGACAATTATTTAAACTTTCTGAGCAATACCATAGCAGAAGATGCAAATGACATGGGCAGGTGGATCCAGTAGCGTCATAAGTGAAAGTTTAGTTTTGGAATGCTTCTGCTGGAGGAAATGCACCAAATTCCAAATTTTTCATCCCTATAAAAAGCTGCTCTGTCTATGGTGGTCAGCCATAGCTATGTAGGGAATAGCAGAAGAAAAGCCACTCAAATATGCCTCTTCCACGTATATCAGCAAAATCTTCTTCGGATCTCAGTCCTTCTGGAATGGAGGGAACCTTTTCAGTAAATGGAAATGGAAACTAGTCTGTATTGTGAATACCTTCTGAGCAATTTATCCTATGAGATCTAATAGATTATGGTTAACTCTGCATTAATATTTATATGAAGGAAAGACTAGTTCTGAAAAACAACTGAAGAGGATGAAGAAGCAGAGTGTCTTGTAGATTTGACTGTCCACAAACTGAAAGGCTCCTTCCATATATAGAAAACATTTATCCTTATTTCTTATTGGAAACAAGCAAAGGACAGGGTTTTGCAAATCCACTAAAATTATTGCTGACAACATTAGTGGAAAGGGAAATAAAGGAGAGACTTTGAGGAAGTGTCAGGACAATTGTTTGTATAAAATGTTGTGTTGATAAACAGATATAAAAGGAACAAGATAGGACATGAGTGCTTATTGGTCAGAATGGCTTTATATCAGCACAGACTTCATATGCCTCTGGATATTTTTTTTTAGAGAATATGAATAAAAGCACGATATTGCCCTCATATTTTGCTATGGGATTTTTATTTGGCACCAGTTTCTTTGTGGAAAAACTATTGTCCTAGAAAAGCTTTTGACCTGAACTTTAGGTTCTCTTATCCTTAAAGAATATATGAGGAGAATAATTGTGGGAAACAAGCCAAAACATAGTTTTTACCACTGAGATATTTGAATAATAATATTCATTACACGTTTAGGAAACAGACTGGATGGGGGTGGATTACTGCATGATGGGATATGTAGTCTCTGGACACAACAGTTCCATATTGAAGAGGACAATCTTGAGTCAAAAATTGGCATTGAGTGCACAAATACATACGAAAACTAAAGCTCAATATGATTTAATTATTGCTGCCAAATAAAGTGAATAATTTAGTGAAAATCAGAATGAAAACTAATAAGAAAGCAAGTAGAAAGGCACAGCACAAGCAATCAATTAAACAATACTCCCTCCTTTGGGCTGCTATTTTAACTGAGGTAGACAAACTCCTGATCTAATGTAATAGAAGCCAGCATCTTTTATCCCTACATTTCTGTTTATTACAGTTAGCATTGCTACTAGGGTAATTTATGGATATGTTGCATTTAGATGATTTATTGATTTTATTTTATTAATTACATTAATTAATTACAACTGGATAATAGTTAACTAGAAACCAATTTAGGTGAACTTTTATACAAGGCACAATAAATATTTTAGATTTAAATATGTTAGTCCAACATATTCTCCAGTTACATAGGTTATAGCTATGGGGCTGGGTCCAGCCTATATAGCAGTTCCCCTGCGTTTGGTGCTCACCAACTGTGTGGGCCCCAGAATTCCCAGCAAATGACAAACTGAGAATTCTGAGTGTTGTTATGCTAACTAAGCTTAAGGGCACCAGACTGGGGAAAGTTGCTTTGTACACTGGATGGAAAAAAAGGAACACTTGAACATACTTGTACATCTATAGATTACGGCACCATAATATGCTGTCTATATCCTAGAGCTATCTGTAACTTTTCCGGTGCTATCTTGGAAGATACCATTTGAGAATTTTTGCTTCTGAATAATCAAATCGTTGAGTCTAATAAAAGAAGGAATTTTTAAAGTATTAAGATATTACTCAACACTCCTCTCAATAACCATCAGTGGAAAGTTAATTTCTGCAGTATGTAGAAAATTAACCATAGTCACAATGATAAGTAATTTTTCAAATAGTTTCTCTTTCATCACACAAAGATTAATGGATATGCAGTTTGGTGTAATGTAAATACACTTTTTATAATGTAATTTCTAACACAAATCATTTTTGCAAGAGTGGTGAATATCTATAGCTCGGGTGTAGGATGAGGGTGTTCTCTGAGCTTGTGGCTTGGTTTCCAAACCTTTCGCTACCAGGCTAAGTAACATCTTCACCGGAGATAGGGAATCCCGAAGATGTTATCTAGCCTGGTAATGAAATTTTTGGAAACAAACCCACAAGCTCGGAAAACAAACCTTCACCCTCACAAATAATTTTATAATCAAGTAGAAAAGTATTTACGATCATAAAATTGAGGATCTTTAGTTTTTCTGATTTCAGTAGGAGCCAAGATGTGCTTAAGATTATAATGCTAAACTTACTTATCTGGTGTCCAGTTAGACTGCCTTCTGATTGTTGTTATGCTCTTTCTGCAAGTCTCAGATTATAAAGTGCTATCCTAGTTAGATTATGCCCTTTTAGTTTGCTTACTTAGCAACAATTTTAAAAAAAAGTTATTTCAAAAAATTATCATAATTTGATTAGGGGGATTTTCAGAAGGAGCAGCAGTCTATTTTTTGCTTCCCATGAAGCTTTTCTTTTATTCTAAATTATTTTTCCTTTAGTTTGTAAGTTCATTAAATAATGTAAGTAGCAAAACAATGAATGCTAACACCTTTTCTGCTATGCAGTTAAATATAACTGGTAATGCTTGCTTAGTCCTTAGAAAGTAACCACAAAATAGAACAGCATTATGTTTCTTCCCCGCCCCCAATTAAAAGCAGACACAAATTATCATTCTCATTAGCTCACGAACATATGCTGCAGCCCATCAATTATATATTATTTTAAAGCTTACCTAATGTAGTTTAGCTAACATTTTAGAAATATATATTATTTCTAAATCCATGTGCCTGTTGAAATCTCATTATCTCAGATGATACTGAAAGACTGTCATGAAACAGTATCATGTATTACATACAGACATTATTTTAATGCAATAAACATGTGATTTTTAAGGTTCTCTTAACAAACACACATGTTTATTTTTTGCTAAAACATGTTTCTGTAAGTGTCACACCTATCTTTTGCAAGTATTTTATCTTTGGTTTTCCAATCATGAGGTTCAAAATGTTATCTCAATATTTATTTGATGAAAGGTCAACAATTCAAACAATTGACATGGTGCTGCTGTAGTTTGTGTTTTCTATAACAAATCACATCCAATTCTAGAACTGTAAAACATGGGTGTGCCACTGAAACATGCATTTTTATATTTTTGCTCCTTATGAACCAGATAACACATGAGATGCAATGGAAATTTCCCCACTTGTAGCAATTTTTGAACTGTATTTCTCCTAAGCATGGAAGTAAATGGTTGCTAGATTTTTCAAGATGCCTTAGTATTGGTAGAGACTGCATCTCATGTGGGATGTATCTGGAGTTTTATTATTTGTTTTATAGTGTCATTTCAATGTAATGTGCTGTTCTTTGTGTCTTTGTTGTCTCTTTTTTTTCTTTGTCCCCCCAACAGCATTTTGTCCCGCACAGGGAAGAAGGAGAATCAAGATGCCTCCAATTTGACAGTGCCCATGACCATGTGTCTTTTTCCTGTGCCATTCCCACTCACCCCATCTCTAAGACCACAGGTCAGTTCCATCAACCCTACTGTTACTCGCTCCCTCCTTTACAGCGTCCTGCGAGATGCTCCTACTGAACGAGGCCAGCAAAGTCGGGATGCTCAGTTATCTGACTACCCATCATTGGACTATCAAGGACTATACGTGACATTGGTGACTCTGCTGGATCTAGTTCCTTTGCTACAACATGGTCAGCATGGTGAGTGAATTCTTCTTATAGTCAATACGATACATAATGATTGTAGGCATATGCAGGCGTATTTTAAAATATCTCCAAATCAGATGCCTTCAGATGTATTTGGACTAAAGTGCCCATCTTCCCAGCATATAGCCTATTAAACATACTACCTCTTATTATAGATTTTTTGTAGTCTAGCTAATGTCTGATAGGGGAAGGTTGACAATATTAATTTGCAAAACTTAAGTCATCATTAATTGCCACAGATATAAATGTGTGTGTATGTGAGTACATAATTGCACATGCACACACAGTATTTTATATATTAAATGCAGAAATGGCTTGTTGGAGTTTCTTTTTATAAACTATATTAAGCTTGTTTTGGATCTTACATTAATATTTTGTCTTAATATGGTAAAAAAATTATGTAACTGACTTTTGGTAATAATAATTTGAGAGTCAATAAATTGACAAAATATCAAAGTGACCTGGAAGCTTCAGGGCTTCCATATCTGCACCTGGAATAAAAAAAAATAAGCAGCCTGAAATTAATACACACACATATAATATTAATTTCTGTATATATATATATAGCAATATTTGCAAACTTTGAAGCATGCAGTGTTCTCCATGTATTTTTGTCATTATTTCTTTTATGTGAAAAGTGTGTGTATCAGCTCATGTATTCTTGCCACATGATCTGAATTCATTGATTCCTAAATATAACCAACATTAATGACAATATATAAAACATTTTAAATAGTGAGATGACTTTAAATATGTTGTATATATATTTGATGCATCAGATCAATGTGTGACAGAACCATAGCAATATATTAATTGTTTTCAGTGTAAATTGACATTTTGTCTTGTTTACTGAGGACATGATAAAACTAAGATTTTTGTGGTAATTGATACAAGTGCTATAAATGAACCGAAACCCATTTTGGAATATTAGGATCATATTTAGCTGCACTTCCAGAAATCTCATGGACTAAAGGTTTCTTAGATATTATTGTAAAATGTAAAAAACAGTAGATAGGTTCATGCGTTGGCTGCAATACTAATACTAATTTCATACTAGTTTCAATTGGATCAACTTAGTAATTAAAATCAATCATAGATACTCAAGATGTAGAATTGCTACTAATTTCTGAATATTTGGGCCTAACAATGGGTACTTGGATTGTTGCTCAAGAGGATAGAAAACTGGTTTTCTTTTTTATCTTTCGGGCAAGGCTGCTATAGCCATCTTTTATTAATTTGTCCCTTTTCAGGTTAATGTTGTGACCTGCAATTTAGCATAAAGTGTTATCAAATGAGTTAGCTGGAAATATCCTTAAGTGTCAGTACCAGGAGTTCCATATAAAAAGGTTGGATCCCTTCATCAGCTTTCAGAAACAGTCCAGGGATCTTCTGGATATGAACTGTTTCTTATCAGCTTTTGGAAGTGCAAGGATAACAGTGCATGAGGTGATGATACAAAGTGGGCAGACACAAGGTTTTTAAGGAATTTTCCTGGTCTTTGGTGGAGGTGTTAGTTTTGGTTTTAGGCTACTTTAGGACATAAACTCTAACTTCTTGCCACTTCTTGTACCTTCTACTATTGTACTTAGAGTGTGCTCCATGGGTGATTGCACAGCCTCAGATTTTTTTCTTTCTAGTAAGTAATGATAGACCAGGCAATGTAGACTTATTGAATGTAATATTTCAACTCAAGGGGGAGGGGGTTGCACCATCTTCCTTCCCATTTTAACCTTTTTTACCTCTTCTGCTGCTAAACCTGATTAACTCATAAGGACATAAAATAGGGAAAGCCCTTTCACAAACCAATTGTGTATTCATATTGTTTGTTCTTTGTGCCTCTGACAGATCTTGGACAGTCCATTTTTTATACTACTACATGTTTGCTACCTTTTCTCAATGATGACATCTTGAGTACTTTACCGTACACAATGATTTCTACTTTAGCTACATTCCCACCGTTTCTGCACAAAGATATCATAGAGTATCTCAGCACATCTTTCTTGCCCATGGCAATATGTAAGTAAATCTGGTTAATTTGTATTTGCATGTAAGTAAATCTGGCTTCACCTGTGAAGGAGAATGGCATATTCTTCTGCTTTGGAGGGTTGATTTTTAGAATATCCAAAGAGCTATGAATGCATGGGATGAATCGGCCAAAGGATTCAAAGTATTCATTTATTTATAAAATTTATTGGGCACCCATCTTTTCATAAGGTTCCTCTGGTTGGGTATACATTCATAAAATATATCTACATTAAAACATAAATGAAGTAAAGCCAGAGTTTAAAATCTAAAGACACATGGGGAGGGCAGGGAGGTTGAATCTGGGGAGGTAGGATCTGCTGTTAATCAATCACCTCTAGTGTGCTGTTCCCCATTGGGGCGCAAGGCCACCTGGCAGAACCAGGTCTTTAAGCCCTTATGAAAGGATAGGAGGGTTGGGGCCAACCTCACATCGGGGGAGGGGGGCAAGTTGTTACAGGGGGCAGGAGCAACAGCAGAGAAGGCCTTCCTCCTGGGCCCTGAATTTAAAAGTATTCCTTGTATTTCTTAGCTTCCAGCTTTTGTTTTTAATAATTAAGGTCTGTAGATGGATGATTCTAGGTAAAGATAAAATAGCTTTCCCACAATCCTATTTAAGGCCTTTTGAATCTTTTAAAGCTATGTACATCCCCACGGGGACTCCACTATTTCCACATGCCACTGGATTGGGCCTATTTTGCACTGATGTGCAAAATCCTCTTTCAAGAAAATAAAATTCAGAAAAAACAATGCATTTAGAGTTAATATAAGAGCTGGTTCTTTAATTGATAAGAAATCTGGTAGCCATTCCCAAAACAATCAACAAGTTCAGTCTGCCCTTCTCGCACAAAAGAGAGAAATCAATATCAAAAGAGCAGAAAACAAATCAAAACTTTCATATCCTAATTTGTCTAGTTAGATGTTTCTCATTTGAAGGTAGAGAACTTGCCAAAATTGGCATTGTTACTTTAGTCTTTTTCCTAATACATCTTATTAAACAGATTTCTGACATATTTTTTTCTTGAGGTTTACAGTATTCAGACTGGGTTGCTTGCTGCAAAACAGGTTAACACTTTAGGACTGGGGAGCCCAATCTGATTGCTGTGAACAGTTTCTTCGATGTCCAATGGATACTTTTCCATTTTAAAAAAGACTTTTTATTAAAAAAAATAAGGTGGCGTGCATTACATTTAATTTGCATCTCCAGAGACCCCATTAATATTGGAAAAAAAGAGGGTAACTGCAATTCAGTGATTGTTTGGAAGTATGCCCTAATATAGCAATAATATATTAATTGCACCTTATTTTTATGTATATTTTATCCAGAGCTCATATCAGAATACTACTGGGAGAACTTTATTTCTCTTTTTAAATGTCCTCTCGTCAAACGTTTGATTTTCTATTCCTTTTATTCCTACCTTATGTATTCACCGGAATAAGCTATTTGCAATATATGCATCCCTGAAATCATGTAGCTTTTAGGTTTCTGTGAGAATCTTCCAGAACTGGGAAGATGGTTTGCTGCAAATTTGTCTACACTTGAGCTATATAATTTTCCATTCCCCCTTTATTCTCTTTACATTATTGTCACTTGGATCAAAATTGTTGTTCTTTTGTTGTGTGAAGCTCCATATTTACAATACAATATATAATATACATTAAGGTTGCTATAGAAATAAGCAGACTTTAAAATTGTGTGGGAATATCAAGAATGAAGCTGAGAAAGAGAACACCATGGAATTTGTATTGCTAGTATGATGGGCAGGTACCCTATTTTCCTGAGAAGGATCTTCTGTCTAAAGCAGGGGTTCCCAACCAGAATGCTTACACCCCTACTACCAGTAGGTGAAGGATGGAATTTCAGGGATGGTCATGGTACAACAAAGAGTGGTTTGTGTCCCTTGTGAGGTGGAATTTCAGACAGAGAGTACCTTGTGTCCTTAGTGATGAATCACAAGTCACAATGTCTTTTATAGGGAGTGCAAACATTAATTAAATATTTCCTAGGGATTTGGTGTGCAGAAAAGATTGGGAACTACTGATCTAAATATTTGTTTGAGGATAGAAATTCTTACTAAAGTCTGTTTAGTTCCACTCTGGTTTAGATAAAGAAATGTAAGAAGAAAAATCTCAGGTCTGAAGTTGTCTTTTCCATCTTTGTAGTAACCTCAGTCAGTATGGCCTAAACATGTATTTAAACACTGTATCTATTTTCTAAAAAGTATAGAATCAATTAAAATATTTGTTTAATTGCTCCCATTTATTTTTGGCTACTTCCATCTATTGGTGGACATAGCATTTTCCAGTTCAGATGCAGGAGTAACACACCATTGTTAGAATGTACCTATTCACATTTTAAAAAGTTGAAAATATTTTCAGAAATCAGCCTTCCTATGATATTATGTGTAGTTTGTGATATCTAAAAGCTGAAATGGCTCTTTGACATTTTAAAGAAATAACTGGAACATTTGTGAGTACTTTTCTCCTATTAGTTTTATTTTATTTTCATGGTATGGATTCTTCGTTAGTTTAATCAGAATTGTGTGTGTACCTTTTTCCTAGTGAAGCAAAGAAAAATCTCCAGATTTTAAAGTATTTCAAGCATTTTGGAATTCCAGTTTGAGCTACAGTGCAGTATATATGTGTAATAGGTAGAACTGTGTTCCTGTATCAAAAAAGTAACGTTAGCATCGTGGTCTTATCTTGGGAGGGAGATGGCTCGTTCAAAAATTAATTAATTAAAGGAATGGACATATAAAGTGGGGGGAAATGGCAAAAACTAGACAGGCAATTTTGCAAACATAGTTGAAGGGCTAGAGATTAATGTTCTGTGGGGAAGAGGCCCAGAGTAAAGTATCCTGCAAAGTCTGATGAATACTACTTTAAAAAAAAAATATCTCACCGACAGCTTCTGTTATGTTTGTCAAGCTGAAAAAAATATTGATCTCTATAAGCATTTCATTTTGGGAGTAACAATATGCTCTGACAAAATATTCAGAATAAGACCCAAACTTCTTGCAGGTGTTGGCAACAAGATTTAAACTGTGTGACATATTTTATAGCCAGACCCAATTGTGGCTGATCTTAATCTGGGCACCTGAATATGAGATAACAAGGAAGTACCAGATCTATTGGATAGTTGAAGAAATCATGTTGAAAGAAAGCAACTACAAATTACTTATTTTTTTTAAAAAACAGTACAAATTCTTTTGTGCTGGACAAGTTATCAGAAATAGAGCATAATTTTAAAATATTGTTCCTTTCTTGCATATAGTAGAGGCAGGGAAAATGAATTTGAAATGCAGGTAGTCCTTGACTTACAAAAGTTCATTTATTGACCATTCAAAGTTACAACAGCACCGGAAAGAGTTACTTATGACCGGTTTTCATACTTATGACCATTGCAGCATCCCCTTGTTCATGTGATCAGAATTCTGATGCTTGGAACTGGTTCATATTTATGTTGGTTGTAGTGTCTTGGGGTCATATAATCACATTTTGTGACCTTCTGACAAGCAAAGTCAAGGGGATAGATAGATTCACTTAACGATATTACTAACTTAACAACTGCAGTGATTCACTTAACAACCGTGGAGGCATCTGCCACAGTAAACCAAGTGCGCTATGTGGAGGAACTCTCTAGAGACATGAAAAGAAATAACAATCTTGAACATTCCTCTAGCAAACACTGTGCTTAAGGAAAGAGCAATTCTCTCTGCAGTCCATGATAACAATTCCACTATTCCCCAGAGTAAAAGCAGAATTAGAAGACATGCCTCTATTGGGGCAGCTGAAATGATCATTAAGTCGTCAAACTGATATCCATATTCACTCACCAAGAAAAGTGATTTTCATTGCTTGATTAAGATGGAGTGAGCCCAAATACAAAGAAAATGATATATTTTTTTTGAAAGACCTTCAATGACAAGTGGAATATTGCGATACTAGCAACGATGGAATTGGTAGAGTATTTCTTTAAGCTAATATTTTCTCTTGTTTCCTTTGAAGTGGGCTCTTCAAGGAGAGAAGGGGTACCGGCTCATGTTAATCTTTCTGCATCTTCAATGCTAATGATCGCAATGCAGTATACAACCAATCCCGGTATGTACTAGCTGCCATGGCTGTTTCTTGTTCTAGCTAGCAGAATTACTTGAGAGTGCTTTTAATCCCTCTCACTGTGTGCTTATTTTTAAAAAGGAATTGAAAATTGTTCTTTTAACATATCTAAGCCTAGTGCCTGAAGTAGCTATTTTGGTGCTAATTAATTTCACAATGATGCAAAGGTACATTTAAAGATCTGGAAACAGGACCATAAGCTCTATTTTAACACCAGGAAGTGAGACAGGGTTTTTTTTTTAATCACAATTTCTTTAGTGATAATTGTTAACAACTCTCAAGTTCATATTAAATTTAGATTAAATGGTGTTGATTGCTTCATATTTCACATTTGGTAAAGTTCGTAATGGTAAGGCCTGTTTGGAAACAGATAAATTTTGCCTCCTTCTGTTTAATAAGTTGATTACAGGTAAAGAGAGACAGAAGAATGGTTAGATTAGTTATAATAAATGGTTCATATGGGTGTCTATTCAGTTACTATCTATGATGGGCTTTTAAAAGAAAAAAAAACCTGAGCCTAACGTTTAATTAATTAAATTTTCCATTTCTATTATGTGGATATATTGTTGAAAAGAGGGAAACATCATTAATTGATCTCTGTGTATTAAGTAGCTGATTACAGATATTCCTCCTGATAAAAAGAAGGCAGTGCTATTACACAATGGTTAGCAGCAAAGCATTCAGATAGTAGCAAGGTCTGCTATGGTAAAATAATGCTTAGTTATTTTGGAAATGGCCTGCTTTATTTGTTCTCTGTTTATGTCGGGGCTGCACTAAAAATTTTTGGGGGATTCAGGTTGCTAGCTTTTGTTTTAATTGATTATCCAATTCAACCTTTGAAATCTCACAAACTATTTGATTTGCCAGAAAGTTAGTAATTAAACAATAAATACAGTATTTGTCATTTAATGAGATTTGCTTCTGTTTGTCTCTTCTTTCATAGTGTATCACTGTCAGTTACTGGAATGTCTTATGAAACACAAACAGGAAGTATGGAAAGTAAGTTTGGGACCAGATGGCTTTTATGGAAACAGTACTGTATGGTGATTAATAAATTAGTAACCTTGAATTACTAAATCATTTTGAAATTGCACTTCTAATTTCTTTCCTGAAGTTACAGAATACAGATCCATTGTAGAAAGTAAATGTATGCATGTATTTTCTCTGTTTTAGGCTTTCCACTGAAATTCTAGGTAACCATAAACAGAAATATGGAGAAGAAACATTGATTCAGTCTTTTAGAAGAACCATGTATGATATGGGCAAGCTTCTCTTCCATCTGCTCTCCCTCCACCCACCATTGCCTGTCTGTCATGGGCTTTTCCCCATGGTTCTTTCTGATCATTTGGACTTGCTTGTTCTCGCAGCATTGGTGGATTACAGATACTCCATCAATTTATCACCAGCTCTATTGTGATTATATGAATCTGCAGCAAACTTAGCCCTTGAGGAATTTATTGGCAATCCATTCCACTATTAATGGGAACTCCTGCCTTATCTTGCCTTCTGCCTTCTTTGCCTTAGCATTAATTAGGCAACATTTCCCCCCCCAGCCAACCCATATTCCTGGAACTTAGTAGAGATGTTGGATCCTTTAGCCTGGCTTTTTGATGGATCATCTCTTTCTTATTTGTTCAGTTTTTCAGATTTAATATGTTTCTCCTACTTTGTGGAATGTTGCTTGTTGCCCAGAAAGAGTTGTACCCCTCTGAATTAGAATAATAACAAGCACTACTATATTAGCAGAAAATGTTTGGGGAAAACCCAGTATGGATTTTTACATGTAAAGTTTGTGAGCAAATTCATGGACTGATTTGGAGGCACCTTGCTCCTTAAATCTAAGTTTCTATTCCCCTGTTGCTGTGGTATATAAGCATGAAAACAATAATAATAGATTCAAAAGCAGAAGTAGTTAGTGAATGGATTTCTGTAGGTAGATCAGAGTAGAATTTTGGTAATATCAGTGGTAATTAATTTTATTTAAATCTTTGAGGGATGAAGTATTCTCAGGAAAGAGACACCATTGCAATTGTGTACATGACTATTTAAATAAATAAGTTCTATGTACCAACCAGTATGTAGAGTTCTGTACAGGATTTCAATGCTGTGCATGTCTACTCAACTCATAGGTGCCATTGAGTTCAGTGAGGCTTATTCCTTAGTCTGCCTCCAAGTCTTGGGAAGGATCATTGAATTGTTAATTGTTTTCACTTTTCTATTTCTTGTGTCTCACTGCACCTGTAAAGGCTGCCATTGCCTGAATTTAAGTATGTTTCACTCACTGACTTCCTCTAGGATTTGCTATATGTAATAGCATATGGCCCATCTCAAGTAAAGCCACCTGCAGTCCAAATGCTTTTCCACTACTGGCCCAACTTAAAACCTCCCGGGGCAATAAGTGAATATCGAGGACTACAGTATACGGGTAACTGAGATCTTCAAACTATGCATTAATGCTAATACAATTTATTGGCAGAAGTTATCAATAATGTCACTGAGATATAGTTGTTTTTTTAAGCATTGACTCTTCTGTATAAAATGTTCATCACCCTATAATGAACTCTGGATTAGAAATTTTAAAATTGAAAAATGGTGAAAATAGAGACAATTTTCTAACTTCCTAATTAGGAAAGCAGTTCTAGTTGTTTCCAAACTAGAAAAGCAGATAAATGCTGCCAAAAACTAGGGTGTAAGTTCTTCTATAAGCAAATGATTTTAACTTAATGATGCATGGGAAAAAGATTGAACTGACAATTGAACTCAGTCTGTTAGTACATAGTTTTGCATTTTAAAGCTAGAAAAAAAAGTTTGATGTTCTGATGATAGATTTACCATGAGTTTCCATTTATACTCTGACTATTTTAATTCTGTGATGAATTATGTATCCATTGGATTGAAAAAGTGATTAACATGGATGTGTGAACCAGGCCTTAAAAATACTTTATACTGTGATTTTGTAAAGATATGCAGAATGATAAACAATACTTCACATTTAACATTTAAGAAAATGTTTTATAGATATGTCCTATCTAAATTCCAACCCCAGTAATTTAATCTCTGGATTCTCAGATAGCGTTCTTTTTTATAAACAGCCTGGCATACTTTAAATGGCATTATTGGATGTTGCATCTTAATTGATAAGTCATGATAATACATTCTTTCATTACGCTTTACTCTATTTGCCAGAGCTGGGCTAACATTCCATGGTTAAATATTTGAGATATGAAACAGAGATATTATCAGCTGAAATTCCTTCAGACGATATTGATGGCTTCATATAATGCTGAATTTTGCCTGTATTTAGCTTTTAGTAAACCTGTGCAACTTTATCGATAATGGCTTTATTTTTCAGCATGGAATCCCATTCATTGTCAGCACATTGAATGCCATAATGCAATTAACAAGCCAGCTGTGAAGGTAATGAACACTCCTGTACCCTTTAAAATGTGCCCTGTGAGTAGTCATTTCAGCGTTATCCTAGCTGTTCATGGCATAATAAGGTCATTAGAAACAGAATGGAAGGACATTATCTACCATGCAAACGATGGTATGGCCAAGTATAACCATGGTAATCCCATTATAAAATTCCTGATAAATCTCTCTTTTCTATAAATAGATTGCAAAAATGATTTCTTTCATCCAAATCCATTTTTTGATCCTAAAAATTTTACAAATAGTTCTGTAGTGACCACAGAACTTTAGTGATCACAGTTGGAATTAACAACCTTGTACTATACTTCTACACTAAGTAGTATTGTTTTCCCTCACCAAGACACTTATTTCTCCCGCCCATGTCCTTTGCGCACATCCAAATAAGAACCAGAAGTCTAATGAAAATGCAGAAAAGCATGATCAAAGAAAGAAAGTCCCAAACTACTTTTGCTATAGAGCTGGAGTTTTAAAAAGTGGTAACAAGAGCTGTGGTGGTACAGTGGTTAGAATGTAATATTGCAGCCTAGTTCTGTCGACTGCCAGCAGTTCAATCCTGTCCAGTTCAAGGTTGACTCAGCCTTCCATCCTTCTGAAGTCAGTAAAATGAGGAACCAGATGGTTGGGGGCAATATGCTGACATTGTAAACTGCTTAGAGAGGGCTGTAAAACACTATGAAGCTGTATATAGGTCTAAGTGTTATTGCTAGTATTATTGCTAACTATAAATCCAACATTCCATTTTGGATAGAGTAATGGGTATAATTTATTCAAAGTTATACTGGCTATGAGAAGTAAATCCATATTCTCTCCAATGCAGTTATCTTTTGTGGTCTTTAGTATCTGAATGTTTGTGCTGATGACGAGTTATATGTTTGATGCTTATGAACTGATATTTTAACGTTCAAGCCAAATTTTAATGCAAAGCTAAAAATTAGATTTTATGAAAATCAGAGTAGAATTACACTATACAAAGTTTTATAGACTGAATTCTTATGGCAAATGTTGTTCCCACCTGTAATCCTAGTATGCAAATGCTAAATATTTTGTGAGTAGGACAATTCAACCCATAGATTCCAGTTTGAGTAGCACACCACAATAAGAGTAAAGAATGATAAATTTCATACATGACTTTTAACTATGATTTTATTAATTATGTTTTATTGACCCACAATTGGCTGGGAATGCAGACATTAAATGAAGCTGTGAACCATCCTTTACAAAGGAACACGGGATGTGTTAAATAGACTACATTATCGCATATTGGCATAACATGCTGTGCAGCTCAGACTGGCAAGCAAAATCATATTCTCTTTTGATAGTTTAACTAACACTATGATCTTTTTTTCCGCCAGACCAGTTTCATTTGCATATTAGTTTGCTTGCTGAATCTCAAAATGTGCCAAACTACCTTACTACAAATTATGACTATTTCTTAATATCTTTTTTTTAACTGACTTAGTGCCGCAACATATATCAAACAAACATTCAAAACAATAATAATATAACCCATTTGTGCCATCGTCAGTCATCACAAGTAATCCTTTCTCTATATTCAAGCACTAAGGTAAAAAGGAAATCCAGGACCTATAATGTTAATTTCTTTCATTCAAAATCTACTTGTCCTCTAATGAGGCTTCATGTAGGAAGAATTCTTTTGGGGAACGAGAAACTAATTCCATGCTTCCTGTGTATTTCAGATGTGCGTAGACCCTTCTTTATCTGTGGCTTTGGGTGATAAACCACCCCCTCTCTATCTTTGTGAAGAATGCAGCCAAAGGATTGCAGGGTGGGTAAATCAAGAAATGCACATGCGCATACATGCGTGCACACACGCACACAGACACACACACACAGAGAGAGTGAATGAGAGAGAAAGCTGGAGATAAACTTAAGAGACATTTATTTTAAAAAGTTGTGTTAAATTTTGAAGCCTGATTAAGTTAAAGTGACACTGAAATAGAAAGCAAGCAGAAAAAGAAACAACTACTTAATTTACAGGTCTGTGCAAATACAATAGTTTGATTTTCAAAGTTGAATATAAAAATTACATTAGCTTTATTAAGTCACACTGTCCATTTGACACTGGAGGAAATATGTTATAAATAAAAACAGATCAGGGAGTAGTGTCCTTGTCCTGACTGCAATTAAACAAAAAGGATTAAGATTGGAAGATTCAAGGAGGTGAAGATGTATGATAGAAGGAGTCGGGATTTTCCAAGTATTTAAAGAAAACTTGTCCTACTGGATGCCTCTATATGATATAGTTGACTAAACTCTTTTTGATCTCAGTCTTTACTAAAATCTATATACTACTACAACTCTTATCTCTAACTTTTAACTGGGTGAAACAGTGTATCTGTCAGGCCTGCCTCTGTTCAAAACCCAAGAAAGAAAATCCCCGACTCCGTTGAAGTAGAAAAGAGATACTTTTACTGAGTTTGAAATGATAGCAGCGAAAGGAAAGCAAGATCTGAGCCAAAAGGCACAAAAGTTACATATTGAAAGTTTCCCCAAATCCCTCCCACCAGGGACCCAGGCTGCATGTCCAATCCATGTCCTGCATAGTGTCATGTGGAGCACATCTTCAGGTGCTTTCGTCCATCGGAAGTTCTAAAACGGTTGGCCTTGACTGGGTGTAAACAATTCCATTCAGCAGTAATTCTTGAGAGCAAACCTCCCTTTTAGTTCACATGGGCCTTCATCACACCAGCTCACTTCCCAGACCCCAATGCCATGCTGCCGCCCCCTCCTCGTTACTGTGGCAGCTGATAGCAAGCATGCGTCAAAGAGAAAACCCATGTTGGAGATCTGGCTGACAGTATCATGGGCAACAATTTTTGTACCAAGATACCCCACATGGTCTAACTCTGAGAATGTGTCCAAAATTCAGGACCCAGGACTCATGTGAAGTAGACACTTGGCAAATTTGTGGTTGCTTCAGTGCTACCATGCTGCCACATGGATCTGTAACAGAGATGGGAAACCCATATCACCAAAGTCATATATTGTCTTCAACCTAAGTTCAAACATCAATTAGCTACTACTGTTTATAGCATCTCTGAAAATAAATCCAACTATCATTTATCTGGTTGTAACAGTACATATGGATGGGCTTTATTGGTGGCTGAGTGGCATTAGAAGTCACAAGTCAAAAAGGGTGAAGAAAGGGAGAGGGGAGAAGTGACCTTTCTACATACTTTAAGGTCTGGCTCTTCCTGCTGTTGCCTTCAGTTTAGCCCTTGTCTAGCACTGTTATATTCTCTGAAGGAATTCAATCTTGGTAAGAAAAAAAAGAAAAAACCCTATTCCTATTGTATAGCATTAAATCGTAAATTGTAATGTAAGGCCATGTATTTCTCCCTTCATTTGTTGTTTCTTTAAGTATATAATAGGACTTCTCACTGTTACAGTATTTGCTTTAATGAGATACTCAGAATGGAATCCATATTATTTTATTAAAATACCTAATTAAGAATGAAATTTAATCTGGGGCTATTCATTAAGTGGAGAAAATACATTATTTTTTGAGCCAAAGTTTTAAAATCCAATTATTATCAAAATTGGGAGTATGTGGTCACCGATTCCTGGACACATGGACCAGAAGGTGTGATTTCAGGCTGCTTCTTTGTCATTGTTTTAGCATTAGAATGATGCCACTTGTGAAGGATTACTAAAAAGTTTTTTAATTTTATAGTCTCCTTTGTGTCGACATAATCCTTGCTTTAAATATAAAGCAAAAATAATTAATTTTGGAAAAAAGGCCAGGCTTTATGCAGGGATGAGGTATTTGACAGTGCTATTTATTCTCTTTTTAGTATTTTATCTTTTTGCCAAATAGATTTTTTTCTCTGTATATTTTGGTATCTTCTAAATTAGAGTGTTCTTTGTAACATAAAAATATAGGCAGGTAGACTTTGAATAAATGAATGACAAAGAGGTTAAAACTGTCCAGCTGCCAGCTGTCGTGTTAGAAGTAAAAATAAAGCTTGGATCCTAATTAGGTATCTGAGAGCTCTTCATGTATGTTTAATGGAGGTTCCATTAATTGGAGAATTAATTTTAGGCAATATCTCTCATAAAGGCTTCTCTCTCTTCATTCTCCCCGGAGTATGAAGCAGCTTTTCCAAAGTGTAAGATTAGCAGAAGTAGAAAAACTAATTGGTGGAAGTCTCCCAATCTTTCCCCTTTAACTTGTAGAAATTCCTGCAGGAATTCTGCTCAGAGAATTCTTAAGAACCCAGCCCACATACATAGTCACTTATTAAATTCAAAATATGGGTGTTTCATTGAAGCGATAGATGACATCACAGTCCACTCTAATTCTTTTTTTTCTTTTAAGGGATCACAGTGAATGGTTGGTTGATGTTCTTTTACCACAAGGTAAGACTGAATTGAACACGAGAAATAGTAATATTCACAGGATTGATATAGTAATATTTATGAAATAATAGACTTGTGATATGTTATAAGGATAATCAAAGGGCATGCATAACTTGATGGAAGGTCTTTACATGTACAAGATCTCAGGTTCAGTTTCTTTCTTTTTCAGCTCAACAGTCAAATAGTGGTGAAAACAATTTCATATTTCTAAGAATGTAAGAGCTTTATCATCATCTTCAATGTAGGCAACCCTGGAATAAATGGACATACAATCTGACATAAAACAGTTTTCTAGGTTCCTATTTCAGGATTATTCTTTGAGTGGACTGCTGATATGCATATTATTCTCAAAGTGATTAATTCTTATTCCTGCAAATCTAAGACCTTTCCTCTCATTAAATATAATCTGGACTTAGTCAGATTTGAAATAGACTCAATATAATCCATAGATTTTGAGTAGCTTTCTTTTAACTATGATTATGTTTGGATTCATGAAGTTTAATAGGATATATTGCCCACTGGTTTTAGGGCTAATGCCACTGTGAACCATCACACTATATCTGACTTTTAATCAGGTATGATGTTAATGTTGGATTGGAAAACCCGTAGCTCTCTAGATATTACTGTACTGTAACTCCCAGAATCCCTCACAATTTCCAATGGTTGAGAAGTGAAGCAACATTGGCACATCCTGTGTTTGCTGAAAAATAAAAAAAGAAGGGAATCCCTGCTTCATACCTTCCAATAAATGGATGTCCAGGATGATACAGACACACATTTGGTAGCTTTAACACTCTTTTACATGTAGCTATAGATAGATGGAAAGGGCTGAAAGTATTTTTTTTTACATTCTATAGTGAAGCACATTTTATATTTTGATTTTTATCAACAAATTAAGGAAAGCGACATAAGTCATAACAGGAAGTCATTGGGCTTAAACTCTTCTTCTACACATGCTGACAGTATGTCAGTTGCCATACTCTATGTAAAAAAATCTTCCTGATTCAGCTATTGGGGTAACTCCAAACATTCCCTAATAGTCTGATATTGGCTGAGATTAGCCTGAATAAACAAAAAATATAGCCAGTAATAAAGCATTCGCATGGAGCAATAGTAACTACTGAAGAAATGGGCAAGTAATATTTTACAGACAAGGACAGAACTTTTTAAAATAATGTTTTGTAGCTGCAGAACCTAACAGGGATATGGCAGGGACATTATAATTTAGTAAAGGGAGCTGCAAACTTTGATTATTTGTTTTTGAAATTTGATATAGTTGGAAGCTTGACGTATCTACTATTTATAAGCGCTCGTTGGTGGTGCATTCAGGGTTTTGCTGTTAAATTTGGGGGGTGGGGGGAGGAAGCAATTTTTCAATTTTGAACTTTCAATGAAACTGAACTGCCTGTCATTGTTAATGAGGATTGTGAAAAGAATAGCAAGCACAATTAGTCCTCGATTTATAACCATTTATCAGCAACCATTTGAAGTTACAATGGCACTGAAAAAAAGAATGACTGGTTCTTGCACTTATGACCATTGCAGCACACAGTCAAAATATAGACACTTGGCAATGGGCACATATTTACAACTTGTTGCAGCATTCTGGGGTGATGTGATTACTATTTTCAACCTTCCCAGCTGGCTTCTGACAAGCAACGTCAATGAAGGAAGCTGGATTTGCTTAACAACCCTGTGATTCACCTAACAACCACAGTGATTCAATTAACAATTGTGGCAAAAAGTCATAAAATTGGACACAATTCACTTAGCGGCAAACTTGCTTAGCAACAGAAATTCTGGTGTCATTTGGAGGTCAAGGACTACCTATACTGAAATTGTTCAAGCATATTTTTGAACAATTTCAATCAATTTCAAAGAAACAAACATACACCAAAATTGTTCAAGCAAATTGTTCAAGGCATATGTAATTTTCCTTTTTAAAAGTTGGATTAGATTGATGCAATATTTTTTTAAAAGAATGATGACTAAAATATATATTCACTGAGTTTATAAATACATAAAAAGGCAACAAGTTTGTTTTCAGTTTTAGTTTTAGAATGCTTATATTAATATACTTTTATCTAGGATTATATATGTACAGTAAGACTAACATAGAGGTTTTATGTAATACATTTTTTAAAAGTTTGAATAGTGTTCTTACTGCCAACGTCCAGGCAGTTTCTGAACTGTCCTGAATAGAATATATTTTCACCAGAGATGTACAATGCTAAATTGTAGATTATCTTCCCCCGCCAAGCTTTTTAGCCTCCAAGCTTAGGAATTTAATGGGTTTATTAAAAAAAGAAGAAGTCAGAATCCAATACTATGTCTAGGCCTGGCCTACTGTTAGACTGTGGCAGTTATCTTAAGCAGCAGACAGAGACAGTTATCTCAGGCAGCAGGTATTAGGAAATAATATCAGAGTGCTGGCAGACAAAGTTATAGGTGTCATTTAAACAGTTCTGTAACTTCTAAATTAGGAAGCCTTGTTAAGGGAGATTTAACTGCCAGTTTAGCTGGCTTTTGGAGACAGAATGGGAAGACTAATTATCTTTCTTTTGCCTCTGACAATGAAGGTGTCGTGGGCTAGCCTGAACTAGTTCCAAGCAAGTGAGAAATTTGCCTTGTTTTGCCTTGTTTTGAATGGTAAAAGGTGGAAGATTTGAGCCATGAAGGAAAATTATTCACTCTCTGTTACAAACAGGCCTACCATACATCCATACCCTATTATGGCTTAATGTAAATGTGTTTCTAATCTGTTTCTACATACGGTACTGAATAATCCAGTAAGATCCTGAAGCCAGAGACCTTCCTAGAATTATGCTTTACTGGATGCTCTATCATATTGCACCTGGAGGCAGAGTGATCATAACTGTCTTGATTTTAATTTCCCTTCCCTTATAGCTGAAATTTCTGCTATATGTCAAAAGAAGGTAAGGTAGAAGTGCATGTCTAATGAGATACAACTCAGCTTTTTGTTGTTGTTTGGTTTCTGGCTTCACCTCATCATGCTTATACATGCTGTATAAAAGTCTGTGTAAATCATCTTATCTTGCTAACACATCTTGAAATTGTTCTGATTATTATGTGTTGACATTCAGCCTACAATTCTAAGAGCTGTTTTACTGCTATTAATAGCACAATGTCTACTTAAATACAGGTATGCTTCATATAAAATTGCTAAACCAGGAAGCCTGTTGAAGTAAATAGAGACGACACAGGTAGTTTAGGAGGGCAGCAAAACAAAGATATGCTCTGAAAGAAAGAATGTTTATTATGTTATTTTTCTTCTAGATAGCAATTCCCCCCCCCCAAAAAAAAAGATTATTTTTTTTAGTCTGGAATAGTGTGATCATCCTCTATGAGTAAGCTAGAGATCATGGTGATGGGCAAAGCAATAGCAACAGAATTTCACAATTGTAAACAAAGAGTAGAATCTTGTAGCACATCAAGATAAAATAAGTTCCATCTTACTTCATTTTTCTTTTTTTGTCTTTTGTCATGTTATGCAAACATGAGAAGATTTTTTTTAGACCTAGATCAGGGCTGTCAAAATCCTGGCCTATGGGCCAGATGTGTCACATGCTGGCCACACCCACACCCGGTTTACTGAAGGGGAAAACATCATGTGACGTGAGTTTGATACCCCTGATCTAGATGGTCTTTAATGGTAGTAAAATTTTATAGTAAGAACCAAATATTCAAATAGCAAGGTCTCCCTCTGTCTCTCAGAACTTCTTTAATAGTTGAAAGTGATTGATGATGTACTGCAAAGCATAATCTCTCCACAGTATATTTATCCCATACTATTATGGGTGGAGGTTAATATAAGAATAGTATTGTGCATACCTTCAGAATGTGGGTCTAGAACAAAAGCACAGGTAAAGCACCTTTACAAAATTTCTTCACAAAACAATATAGACACCAAATGCCTAACAGGAAAATTGCCGTAACCTTTAGTTTGAACAATTTCAGAAGCTAAAAATGTCTGCATGTGCTCAGAAACTTCATTTGGAGCTTTTAACCAGTTTTCTACAGTCAGCTACACAAAGCTTGCAGTTCCACAGGAATTGCCAGACAAAGTTTCAAAGTCACACAAGCACCGTGTTTGAGGCAAACCAAGCCATCTCTTATCGGCTTAATGAGGGACAGTATAGAGGACTAAATACTAGTATTGGGAGCGTGGTTTTCCATTGTTGAATAAGGTAACAATTTAGAATCTAGTACAAGCAGTCGTCAATTTACAACCATTTATTTAGTAACTATTCGATGTTACAACGGCACTAAAAAAAGTGACTGTTTATCACATGACCATTATACCGTAGCCTCCTGGTGGTCATGTGATTACAATTTGGACAGTTGGCAACTGGCATGTATTTATGATAGTTGCAGTGTCCCAGGATCATGTGATCACCCTTTGTGACCTTCTGACAAGCAAAGTCAATGGGGAAGCCAGACTACTTAACAACCATGTTACTAACTTAACAACTGCCGTGATTCACTTAACAGCTGTGGTAAGAAAGATTGTAAAATGAGGCAAAACTCACTGAACAACTATTGTAAATTGCTTAGCAATGGAAATGTTGGGCTATATCACGGTCATATGTCAAGGATTACCTGTAGCTCACATCTGAACTCTGCATTTCCCCACTCTCTAAGTATCTCAGCTTTTAAACCATTCCAAGGTAGTGTTTTAAATGTAAGTTTCTATGACTGTCAGCTAGTTAAGTTTTGCTTCTATATCACATTTATTTGGTTTTTGGTTTTTTGCAGAATTGTAGCTCACATGTTAGGAGGGCTGTTGTGACATGTTTCTCTGCTGGATGCTGTGGTCGCCATGGTAACAGGCCAGTGCGTTACTGCAAAAGATGCCACTCAAATCATCACAGCAGTGAAGTCGGGGCAACAGCAGAGACCCACCTCTATCAGACATCACCACCTCCTATCAATACGCGTGAATGTGGTGCTGAGGAATTAGTCTGTACAGTGGAAGCTGTCATCAGGTAACCTTCACCAGCTTAATTAATATAGCCAAATGTTCCTTTCTGCCCTCCATTCTCTGTCCCATTATTGCAGCCTTTCCCAATTGGTATCACCCAGATTGAACCCACAATGCCCAATCAGATTCACCCATGGTTCCAGTCCAAGAAGCCACACTGCCTGACACTGAAAGTGAACTCATGTACAGGTTTTGGAATTCATCTTGGGTGTTCTTCATCTTTTAGCCTGCTGAAAGAGGCTGAATTCCATGCTGAACAAAGAGAGTACGAGCTCAATCGCAGGAGGCAGCTGGGCCTGTCTTCCTCTCATCATTCTTTGGACAACACAGATTATGATAACAAAGATGATGACAAACATGATCAGCGGCTTCTGAGCCAATTTGGAATCTGGTTCCTGGTAGGTGTGCTTTCCTCTCTTCCTTAAGATTCAAATTCTAGGAGAATTATTAGAAACATCTCAGAGATTAAAAAGTCTTTCCAAATATGGTGCCTTCCAGGTACACTGGACTTTAACCCCATCATCTATAGCCAGTCTTCCCAATATCTATTGCTGTCTGGAGATTATGTGAGTTGAAGGTCAACACATCTGTAGAATTTAGACCAGGGTTCTAAATCTCTGTGAATAGAGAAAGTTCATGGCTTCTGATTTTTCTTTTCCTAATATGAGGGGATGACAGAATATTGTTCTTCCCATTTTTTAAATTTTGTTTGAAGGCGTAATATCTGGAGAAGGTCTCTTTATAAACAGCTTTGGCAGACTATGGAATTATAGACTAGAATAAAATTAAGAACTAAAAAGAAATTTCCTGACAGTTAGAACAATTAATCAGTGGAACAATTTGTCTCCAGAAATTGTAAATTCTCCAACACTGGAAGTTTTTAAGAAGAGATTGGACAGCCATTTGTCTGAAATGGTATAGGGTTTCCTGCCTGAGGACGGGGTTGGACTACTCCAACGTCTTTTCCAACTCTGTTATTCTATTCTAAAACCTCAAAAATATGCACGACTGCAGCAAAACAAATACATGGAATTACTTTGAACAATGATGACTCTAGGAGATTACAAATGAGCAACCCACCAAGCACTTACATGTGAGGAATTTGGTTCATTCTGTCCATATAAACTAAAAGCAAACAAATATGACTAGCTTTGTAGTGTTCTGTGAATGCAGTTACTCCCCTTTGATCGGTTGTTATGGATTAAGACTCTATCTCACTGCACTGCTTCTTATTTTGGTTTTGGTGTCAATATAGTCTCTTATTCTTAAAAGTTTAGTCCAGTCTTCTCATCTTTGAACTGTCTTTTTATAGTACCCTGACTAAAGAACATTTCTGGAGAGCTCAAAAGCTTTTCTGTCCAAAAATGCTTAGTTAATGAAAAGTCCTTCAAGATAGCATCAGTTGGAATCTGTTAACAATGGCAAGTGATCTATAGACTGTTTAGATGGATTCCTTAATACGTAGTCTGCTTAGCTGAAGTAGGAATGTGAGAAGCATGCCTTTTTATCGGACATGTTTCTTAATAGTCGGGATAAACAACTATTAAACATCTTCTTAAAGGGGATGGTATTAAACCAAAGAACAAATAAGAGATGGTCAAACAGACTATAATCTGTGCTGAATGTAGATGGAAATAAAATAATTTTGTCTGGAGTTGATCACATTGGAATATTGCACTAGGATCTGTTAGAAACTGAATCTGAATCTCATTTTGAATGTTAGCCTTTATTTTTAACAGATAAGTTCCAATTAGAACAAATACATGATAGCAGTTGCATATGATTTCATTATTTATGTTTATTGCTTTCCAAATGTTTTTGGCTGAGCTTGATAGTAGTAGAATAGGTTTCCCCCCCTCCCTCCCTGAGTTTTTGTGCCTTTGTTAGTCAAACTATCTGAAAGCACACTTGTTTCTTGTTTTTCCGCAAGGCAATTTGCAAAAGACAAAAGAGAAAAATTGAGAACATTTTGTTTGCAGGTTAGTCTCTGCACCCCTAGTGAGAACACCCCTACAGAGAGTTTGGCTCGGCTTGTCAGCATGGTTTTCCAGTGGTTCCACTCCACAGCATATATGATGGATGATGAAGTTGGCAGCCTAGTGGAGAAACTCAAACCCCAATTTGTCACTAAGTGGCTGAAAACGGTGTGCGATGTTAGATTTGACGTCATGGTGATGTGCCTTCTTCCAAAACCAATGGAGTTTGCAAGGGTAAGAATTATAATTCTTGATTTATAGCAGTGTCACAGATAAACATATTTAGATCTATATGTAGTGGACATTCCTAGCAGTCTTAAATTACAGAGTTTAACATTTTGAGTGCTTGTTGTACATAAAAAGAAAATGTAGTGCTGGCTGCCTTCAGTACTATATGACTTACTATATGACATTTAATACAGTTTTTTCCCCCTTTGGCAATGTCCTCAGGTAGGTGGATATTGGGATAAGTCATGTAGCACTGTGACACAATTAAAGGAAGGTCTGAACCGGATCCTCTGTTTAATTCCATACAATGTAATCAATCAACCTGTGTGGGACTGTATTATGCCAGAATGGCTGGAAGCCATCAGGACTGAAGTGCCAGACAATCAACTAAAGGAATTCAGGGAAGTATTAAGGTAAGTGGAACAATATGCAGTCTTTTTAATTCCTGTTG
The DNA here is from genome assembly GCA_032468155.1 of Oxyrhabdium leporinum. Lineage (NCBI taxonomy): Eukaryota > Metazoa > Chordata > Lepidosauria > Squamata > Cyclocoridae > Oxyrhabdium > Oxyrhabdium leporinum. Next base: position 76,570 of record JANHFL010000777.1, read on the forward strand.
GAGAAATTGAAGCTTATATATTAGTCAACTTTTAGACAGTAATCCAAGCCTTACATATCTAAACTGCAACTTTATAAATGGAATGTCAGACATGAAATATGTTCTGTAACATATATGAAATTTCAAGTCCTTGGAGAAAATGCAGTTGCTTTTCCCAAAAACATCAAATCTGGATTGGATCCAAAGTTTGAATTGCAAGAAAGCACTTTCAAATTCTAAACCTCTTGAGATGCCTCCTTAGCCAATGGTTTGATTACAGTGATTCAGGTCTTGAGGCCCATGAATGTTATTTAGGAACTTATAGGTTGAATATTAATTCTTGATATTGATATATCAATAAAATTCCAAGTTGCAGAAGCGCAAGCACCTAACATCAAAATTCGTTGTGGTATTGTTTAATTTGTATCTTTTAAAAAAGGTGGAGAGCCAAAGAGTTGCAGTAATCTATGTATCACACTTTGATTTTGATTGTAGAGAGAGATGCTGACATATATTTACTTCAGCTGAATTTGAAATCCTTCTCATTTTATTATCAGTTCAGAATGGTTTACACATGTAATACAAAAATAAAGGCATCCATGAATTATATAATTACATTACTTTCTAAAGAGGGAATTAGAAAACTGTTAAACTTCCTAATGGTCAGGAATATACACTATGTAACTTACAGCACTGATGGTCCTTTTTCACTGGAGATATTTGAGCAAAGGTGGGAAGTCATGAACAGAAATGCTATAATTCTATAGTACTTGCATTGATCAAAGTGGATTAAGAGGGCCTCAAAAATTGAGATTCTAAGATATTCTCCATCCTTTCATATATGTCAAACTTTTTCCTTGTCCACTTCATGCTTCTTATAGAATCTCCTTACATAATCTTATTTCTTTTGAAAATCCCATACGACTGTTTGCTCTTTTCATAACCACCAATTGGCATAGTCTCATTTGGAATTTATTCCAGTAAAAACTACTGCTACATGACGTAGAACCTTTACATATATGTAATGTTTTCCTGATCAGGTGTCTGATGAAGCAAAATCTCACTTAAGCCAAAAGCCTACCTAAAATAAGCAGTATAGCTATGTATGATATGATATGAATAGAACAGAAAACTTTGTTTACTTTGCATAATGTAAACAGAATTTCAGCCTTTAGTGCAGAATTTATTTTATAAAGTTCCAAATAGTTTCCAAATGTGCAAAATATTTAAAAATAAATAAAAAAATATAGTGTGTTTAAAAATAAATAAATAAAAATTATAGTGTATTATTTGAAATCAAAGCTTGGAGCTTGAAATAGGGCTAGTTTGATCTCAGACTTCTGGAATTTTTAGACTAGCTATCCTGAATCAGAGCAGGATGCTTCAGATTCAAAACATTTGAAATTTGAAATGTTTTACAAACAGTTGGTTTCAAATAATATTCCAATTAGTAATTAGAATTGTTTAAGTGTCATTTTTAAATTTTGTGGACAGCCTTTGCTCTTTTTGGCAGCCATCTTAAAGAACTTGTTAACCAATCTTTTGTCTTTGTGCATTGCAGTAAAATGTTTGATATTGAGCTATGCCCACTCCCTTTTTCTATGGAGGAAATGTTTGGTTTCATAAGCTGTCGATTCACAGGATATCCATCCGCTGTACAAGAACAAGCTCTACTCTGGCTTCATGTGAGTGCTGACATATCTTTGATCAAGTCATCCTATGGAAGCACATTCCAGTGTGTTGATAGGACATAGTTCCCAGATAGCATTGACTGTGTGCAGCAACAAAATTTTAATACATACTAATCCCAATTATTTAATTTGTTTACCATGTTTTTCATTATTAGTATTAATTGATATTTTGCCTCACTATCCCAAGCAAACATTAGATGGCTTTTATTGTTATTGTCTTGGAGCTACCTATGATCAAGCTTTGTCATCTGTGAGCTGCTTTCAGTGTTCAACTCATAAAATAGCTTACAGAGCCTGTACTCTTACTTCCTTTTCTTTGCCACCTGCTATGAAGTTAATGCAATCTCAAGAAATCATACAGAGGCATCTGATGCAGAGGCTAAGCAGATCAGCATTTGGTTGTATCTAGTTAGAAAGCAATGTGGTCATTCTATCTACAAGTTTTGTCATGACAGAAAAATGTACATTTAAGAAATTAAGGCTTCAGTAACAATTTTAGGTGACTTTCTTTAAGAGTCTCTTTGAGGAAGACAACCTAAAAGCAGAAGCTGGACTCACATATATTAGACCATGATTATTTGACTTTGATTTGTTGAACAAATAATAAAGATTGTGTTTGTATGGTTTGCTAAACCATAAATCATAGTTTCAGTGGTACAATTAATATCATACTAAGCCTAAATCAACCTCCTCACACAAACATCGTTAGTGTCATGTATATATTTTTCAGCTTTCAATTTCCAAACAAAGTTGTGGCATGCTTTGGGGATTGTAAAGATATTGTGGTTACTTTAATATAATTTAGATGCACTTGGTAAGTAACTACAAATGTATCATAAATTTTTAACATTTTGTTTCATTTATGCACAGTTCAGTTGATCATCACACAGATTGCAGTCCATAAATTCTACAATTACAGTTTCAACCCCCATGCTCTAGACCTTAATTTGTATAGGGACTAAATTAAATGCATGCTTTAAGGTCATTTTTCATTTTGACCTAGTTTCTAAAATATATACTAGCACTTCAGTTTTTAGTTGAACCTGAGAACACTGTCTTCTTCCTCTTTTTCAGGTGTTATCTGAATTAGACATTGTAGTTCCACTTCAGTTGGTAATCAGTATGTTTTCTGATGGTGTTAATTCTGTGAAAGAACTGGCAAATCAAAGAAAATCGAGAGTCAGTGAGATAACTGGAAACCTTGCAGCTCGAAGGGTAATTCATTATCAATTTCCTTTATAACAGGAGACACATTTTGCATGTGTTTTTTTGACTAAGTCAGAAGGTGCAATCAGTGAAAATGAAGTGTGATTAAAGAAAAGACCTTTGAAATGAGTTGGGCTGAGTATGCATTTAAGCATAAGACTGAACTTGGTTACTTAACAGGATGCTCTGTTGAAGATTGTAAATTTATTCATTGTAAATAGATGCATTTAAAAACAAGTTCAAAGTAGACAGGATGCTTTTTCATAGAAATGGCAGTTATGTAGATTTATTTATTTATTTTACAAAAATCCATTAAATAATAAAATTAGGTCTTTGACCTGCATCACAATATTAATTATTAGTAGTGAAAGCTTAGTCATTTGCTTTCTGCTGCAGTCCCAATTTAGATCATTCAATTCCTTATTCATATTATTTGTATAGGCAGAAAAAAAATCCAATAAAGGGTATAGGAATTCTGCAAATATTGCAAGTAGCAAAATGTGGAAGCATAAAATTGATGGGACATCAGCAAGTGTTAAAAAGTTCTGGTATGAAAAAGGATTGTCCCTCCATCAGTCTTAGTTATCATGGTCAACTATAAAGGATTCTGAGCATTTCAGCATAACTTCACTTGGAGGGTTGTAAAATATCAATATAAAATATATATTGAACTATATCCCCCTGGCAGGACCTAGACTAGCTTTTTAGAAACTTTCTAAAAGGAACTTTCTGCTTGTTTAAACATGTTTAAACTGTGTATGTTAATCTTCCAAATAGAGGTATCTATGGGTATTTTAAACCTATATAAAACATTTATAGTAAAAATATAAACTATTTAACTGAGTAGGCTAAACAAACAATTAAAACAATTAAACTACCAACTGAGTAGCAGAAATCAGGATGATTCAAATGATTCAAATATTAAAGGTGCAAAAATCTGTTGAATGCTAGATGTAGGAAAATAAGTTTTATGCACCTCTCTGTTATCATCTTATGATTGTCTGGATTTTTATAGTGCAAATGTGGTCACTCCAATTAAAAAGAATGATTAAAACAGGGAAAATTCTGAGAGTTGAATCCATAGATCTTAAAGTTGCTAAGGTTGGACACCCCTGCATTAGGACAAACTTAGATTGAACAGTAAAAGTCTTAATAGAATAGAATTTTGCCTTGCACCAAAAAGACAATAGAACTCCCTGGGGGAGATGCTTCATCACTATACATTCTCACGGAAGGGTCTCGGAGAGAAATACGCGAGAAAAGGTGTTCCTTTAGATATGTCAAATGTAATTTAGCTGTTAGTTACATCATTTTAGTAAGACATAAGCTGCATCTAATTTGTGCCATTTAACTATTCCATCAGTCATGAATGGAACAATTCAGTGGCACATAAAATAGGTAAATGGGATCTCTAAAAATATTTTGGAATACCATGAATCTGTTGTTTTATGTCTGTATCAATGCTGAACTGAACCTGGTAGAGGCCATTTTCCTGGTTCATTGTTGCCACACTGTATGGGAGGGGGGAGGAGGTTGGAATGCATTACTAGACCCAATATTGAACTTCCTTGTGAGAACCAAGGTTGTCTCCTAGGTGATGGAGGGAAAAGGAGAAGGGTGCCTGAGGAGCCCGCCAATTAATCTGATTGACCAACATGACCAGTGACACTGGGGAGAGTGGAGATTACTGGTTTTAATTATACTGGAACGGGAAAGATTCAAAGTTGGTTTTCAACCAATGGTGCCAATATGATTTACCCAATAAAGAAGTTCTTTGAGGAAGTGTCTGACCTCGGAGTTCTGATTTGCTTGGATTCGTTAGTCGGAACCTTAACAGACTTTATTAATAGCAGGTAACACTGTATCTTCATGCTGGGAAAAATGTTTCTTCTGCACATTTCTATCATGAAATAAATGTATTTTTAAAATTAAGCATACAGGAGCTTGCCTGGAATTCTGTCTCTGTATGTTATTTTGTTTGGTTTCTTCTAGGTGAGCATTGCTTCTGACCCAGGACGCAGAGTTCAGCATAATACACTGAGTCCATTCCCAAGTCCATTTCAGAGTCCATTTCGCAGCCCCATGCATAGCCCTTTCCGCAGTCCTTTCAAAAATTTTGGACCCCCTGGTGGAGGAAGGACTATTGACTTTGATTGTGAGGATGATGAAATGAATTTGAGTTGTTTCATCCTAATGTTTGATCTCATCTTGAAGCAGGTAATAATATAAGTCCCAGTATTATAAACATGATCAGCAATACAATCCAAATGTAACCACATTTTGTTTTGGGACATTTTAAAGAATCTTTTAGTGTTTTATATAGGTGCCAATTTGCAAGCCAGAGATTAGTTATATGCATCTAGAAAGATTCAGTGGTATACAAACTTTTCGTGGTCAAGAGTTCACCAGGCCTGGGTAAACCCAAGAAACTAAAACCATACCTTTTCTAACTGATAGCAATAGCCCAGATATTTTAACAAATCAAAATATCACATATTTATGAGATTCTGTGAGTATTTAATTTGATGGCTAGGTGGAGGGTCTCTGGAGCACTAGAGAAGGATCATTAATGACCTCTGATCTAATGTTAGAGGGGTATGTAGTATAATTGATAAATATTGATTGAAAATTACTGATTCCATACAACATACTGTCAGGAATTTGAATATGGGTCAAAGATCTATATTTAGTTTAGTTATTTATTAAATTTATATGGCATTCATATCATAGTTTGAGGCAACTTTGTTGAGTTGAATCTTATATCCAACTCAAAATTAAATAAAAGCAGTTAATCCTTTGGAGATGCAGCATTCAGGATATAAATAGTCAATTGATCAATTGACTTTTTCCCTGTCAAAACTTCCTACGTCTTTCTTCATGCATCTTTTAGAAGGACTGTGGATTACTTCAAAGACATATTTCTAGTTAATGACGTGTCAGTTGAATTACCCAAGTCAAAACAGATTTACAGATTGAAGCAGATCTACTATTACACAGCAAATCAAATTAGGTGGCTAATCATCTCTATCCTTATTTCCTTCTATACTGTCTGGGTATCTCTGGCAGTGCTAGTCTGGTTTTGCTCTCTGCTAACTAACTTAGAGTGTTGCCAGTAAGGCACTGCCCTAATACCATGAAATTCCATCCAGAAGAGGTCTTGCCTACCCAGCCTGAAACAAAAGAAACCAAGGTTGGGGATGAGCCTTCTCAGGAGGAATGAATCTTGCTAGCCAAGGAAGGGGAAGCCAGTGGACATTAATGTCATGTTAAGAAAAGGACAAAGAAGAACTCTAATAGTTTATAGTTTTTGTTTTAAAACTGGAATACAAATAATTGTTATCAGCTGCATTAGACAGCAACTGTTCACATTTACAATAGTGATGAAAAAGTAACTTTTCAACCAATCATGTGTTTATGACCTTTATAGCATCTCTTTCTCTCTGTCCTGTATTTACCATTACAGTTAATTAGTACACGTTGTCCTGGCTTGACCCAACACTACCCCAGAGTGGAAAGATTGTCTAAATAATATTGTCTCTTCCTCAGCTGCTTTTCTCTCATTCTCTAAAAATTGCTAAGGGCAAGTTAACCAGCTCAGCTCTGTATTCTTAATTAGTTGATTAGAACCCAGTTGGCTGGCAGCTGCTGCCTGAAACTGACTAATCAGTTTTACATTAAAGGCAAACAGCTGGCACCCATGCATTCCTTTTGAAGTGTGCCTGGTTACCCTCTTTTTATCCTTTCCACTTCAATGCATGTAAATACAAACATTCTCTTCTTGCTAATTATCCCAGTGCCAGTTGAGCATCCCAAAGGTAAGGTATTAGGGTGAAAACGGGCTATAAAATTTGCCCTTTTAGCCAACTTCCTCATGAAATGAGTTTCAGAAACCCTGCCAATTGGGCTCACCTAGCTTTTTGGAGTGATATCCTGATGTTGCAAAGCAAAGCAATGCTGAAGTAAAATCATAGTTGCAGTCACTGGTCCCCGTCCCCCCCCCCCCCACTTTGCAGCAGCTTGCTTAATGACCAAGTTGTTGGTTTGAATTGTGATTGCTTAAACGAGAACCACCTGTTTGAATTGTGATTTCTTAAACGAGTACTACCTGTAAGATATTTTCTGCACTGATTTGACTAGATCATTTGAGCTCTTTCCTGTATAATGTAGTGCTGCATGTAGTAGCTGCTGTCCTGTTTCATGTGATAATGAATCCTATAAAAAGATTGAATCAAAAATCCCAAAGTAAATTTAATCAGTTTAAAATTGAATCTCAAACTGCAACTCAAATGGAATCATACCTTGAACTGAATCACAATGATTCATATAGGCTTTATTTCTAATATGGAGAAGTAGTCAGTTTTATAATTCTCATCTGTATGTTGAATATTATGATTTGTCTGAACATATATGCCAGTTTTTAGAGACGAGTATCATGGAATCTATGCTGCATTCATATACCAAAATGTATTACATATAGAATCTTCTTTTTAATCTGAATTCAAGTCAGATAGATGCATGTCTGATTAATTTATTCAGCTAGCTAGAACAAGAACAAGAAGAACTGGAACAATAAGAGACAGTGTGATTTAGCTAGAGTCTTTTGTAGTGGGTGGCTATAATAAATCTAATTAATGATAAGGATTGAGAGGGATTGGACCTGGGAAGCCTCATGTTCAAATTTCCATTCAACAATGGAACTGGGTGATTTTGAAACAACTATTATGTCTCAGCACAACCTATCTCACCAGGTTGTTATGAGGATAAAAATCAGGCAGACTTCCCATGTGTAGTATTGTAAATTCACAAAGACAAGATATGAAGAAAGACATAAATATAACAGGATTGATAACTCATAATAACACTGTAATGCCATACAACTGGACTATTTATTTATCAACATTCTTAAACACCCATCACCTTCATAGTGGGGCTCAATGCAATATGTCCTATATGGGGCTGCCTTTGAAGGTGATTTCGAAGATACAGTTAGTACAGAATGCAGAAGTCATATTCCTAACTGGAAAACCCATTGTTATGTCCATCTAACAGTCACTGCATAGGCTATTAACAGGTTTATGAGTTTATCAATTGGAAGCACTATTTTTAACCTATAAAGCCTTATAAGGTATGGCACTGGATTATAACTACCTTACCAAATGTAACACTGCCCATCTGACCCAGTCACCAAGAGATCTGTTTGAAGATTCTATGCCCAGGGGAAGTAAGAGAAGTTAGACTGTGAGTGAAACCTATCTGCAGAACATAATATGGGATTGCAACCTTTAGTGCCCCACAAGCAGCTGTTGTGTGAATAGTTGTTTGACAGGAAGAAATTCAACTGAAACTAATTTTCAAAGACAAGTTTTCAAACTTTTGTCTGCTTTTCAGCTATTCAAATACATGGAGCTTTTAAGAGCCGGGGTGCTATTGTATATTATTTAGTAGACTAATTTAGTTACTTGGACGAGGGAGGGCTAGGGTGACCTAAATTTAAGTACACACAGAGCGATGGAAGATGATTCAGTTGGGGTTTTTGTGGCTAATATGGTTTCTCTTTATGTAATCCTGTACACAAAGTTATCGTGGAGTAAAACTGGAGGGAAATGTATTACGTATGCTTTCTTGAGCTCCCAGAAAGAAAAGATAGGATATAATTTCAATAATACATTAAAAGCATCTTTAAGAAGGTACACTTCTTTTTGCCAATGTATATCAATTACTTTGTTCATGATTCCTCTTAAAATGTGTTTTTCAGATGGAATTACAAGATGATGGCATTACGTTGGGCTTGGAGAACAGCATTTCCAAAGACATAATTTCTATCATCAACAATGTATTCCAGGCCCCCTGGGGTGGCTCCCATATTTGTCAAAAAGATGAGAAGGCAGTAGAATGTAATTTATGCCAATCTAGTATCCTGTGCTATCAGATGGCTTGTGAACTCTTGGAAAGATTAGCCCCCAAAGAAGAAATCAGACTGGTGGTAAGCAAATTAAAGAAAGGGTCTGAAAAAGTATCCAGAAAAAAATTCCTATTGTATTTATATATCTAGGTCATGATTATGATATTCTATGTTCCATTTGTTGAATATACAATATGCCATTTGATTTGTGCAAAGATCTATATAGAAACCCAATGGGTGTATGACCTTTCAAGTTCTCAACAATTCTAGTTATTGTTGAGCCCAACTCAACAATAACTAGAAAAGGGAGTTACTATCAATGTTCAGATGTTGCTACACTTCCTAAATTACTATTGTTTAGAGTGGTAAGGTTGCTGGGAGATGTAGTTCAGGAACATCTGGAGGATCATCGTTTTTCACTTTAGTAGAGGTAGTTCTCAACTTATGTCTGTTTGCTTAACAACTGTTCAAAGTTACAATGGACTCAAAAAGTTACTTACAACCTGTCCTTGAAGTTATATCTTCTGCATCACATGATCACATTTCAGACACTTGATAGCCGGCTTACATTTATGATTTAGTCGCAGCATCCCACAGTCACATGATTGTGTTTTGCAACTTCTTTTCCAGGAAAAAAATGCCTGATGGATAAGCTGGATTTGGACTTATGACATGTGATTCACTTATTGACCATGTGATTCACTTAACAACCACAATAAAATGCCCATAAAAATCAAGTCCGCATACCTGGTGACTTGATTTATGACCACAATGACTTATGATCAAAATTCTGAGTTCAGTTATGGTCATGTATCGAGGATTACCTGTAAAGGCAAGGATCTGATTTTTGTTCGAAGATTGCAAACAACAATAAAACTAAATGAAAGTGGGATACTATATAATGATGTTGAAATATGGTAGATAGTTTTCACACAATTATTACCAATTGTTTAAAACATGGTTGCTTCTCCTACTCTGACCCTCAGTAGTTTATAAATGTCAACTTTGTGAAGGGTGAGGCATAATTCTTGCAGGGCTTGTCTGGTTGATAGTTATAAAATTATGCAAAGAAACAAGGTAAAATTGAAAGGTCTTAGTATCTGTTGATTAGTCCTCTTTGTAAAGTATATGCAAGAGATGACCAAGTTGAGCCTGAGGAAGGGTTCAGTCAGTCCATGAGTCCATGCATGCCCAGAAGACATCTAAATCCAGCCCACTTTGAATTCCTTTTTATTCTTAACTCTCACAAATTTCCCTTGATCGTTAGATTCAGATTAGCTCAGATTCTTGTAGAGAGTTTAAACTTGCAATAAATCTTTATATTCATTTGAACTGTCTGAATCTCCAGACTTCCCTGGCGCTTGACAGTATGTTTCCCCTAAAATATATGGATACTGAACATTATTTGTGTTTGATCTTATGTTTTGAAGGAACCGACAGATAACTTAGAGGATAGTCTTCTTGATTCCAAACCAGAGTTTGTTATAGGAACTGAAGGGGATGCAGAAAAAAAATCTGCCCCAGAGCATGTAGAAAACCCAGGGAATCACACAGAAGCAAAAGAAAATACAGGTATTTTTTAAAGTGTTAAAATTAAAATACTATAATGATTAAAATTGAAAAGTAGCCAATACCTATTATTTAATTTACAGCTTGCTACAATCTCCTGTCTGTCTGTCTGTCTGTCTGTCTGTCTGTCTGTCTGTCTGTCTGTCTGTCTGTCTGTCTGTCTGTCTGTC
>JANHFL010000777.1:87677-110488 GCA_032468155.1 Oxyrhabdium leporinum
CCTGAGGGAGTAGACTGGGGCAGGTCTGAATCACATCATTCTTCACAGTGGTAATTAAGCAGCACTTAACTTCATGTCCAGCACAAGGTCTCTGTCTAACTTGACTTGTTGCTGACTATGAGAATTGAAGCCATGATTGTTCTCTGCAAATTATCTCCAGAGCAGCAGATTAAGAATTATACAGCTCATGTTAGTTTTAAATGTTTTGATACTGATTTATTTTTTCAATAGATTAGCATTCCCCAAGGATCTGGAGAAGTTAACTTCTTTGCTTTCATTTTTCTAGAAAGAAGAGTTCCACAGAAGATGATAAATTTAGCGTTATTGATATTAATGTTACTTCCACTGGCAGTATGCAATGTTCCTAGCTTTAGATGTAATGTTAGTGAGCCTCTTCCTATTCATCATAAGTATTATAAATCCGGAGATCTCAGAATGGCTGCCATTATTTCTCACACTTACCAATTTTCCAATCTGACTTTCTTTGAAAAACGTCCTTCTTCTGCACTCTTTGGTGATTTTGCGTAAGACACTTGATTTTCTTAATCAAATTTACAGTCTCTCTGGGTGTGCCAAAACTGTGGATACAAGCTTCTTTTCATTGTTTTCCAATTGCTTTCTTACCTTTCTAAAATAATGAATGCTTATTTTGGCACCACTTTCTGTTTGGTGGTTTAATAGTTAGGCTTGCTTTGCTTTGTATAAAACCCAGTTTAACCGAAAATGGATTGTCTCCGTCCCCTTAAACGGTAGAAGTCTAAAGTCCAACCACTGCATCTAAAAGGAATTATACTCTTTTGTATTGGTAGAAACAAGGACACTTTAGTATGTCAAATACTAACATCTGAAATCTTATGGAACTCTTCCAAAGTTTTGGCAGTACTACTATGAAGTAAGACAAAATAGTTTTCTTGAAGTAAAGCAATGAGAAAAGCCTTAATGGACCCTTCAGAAATGCTTATGCTCTTCAACTTCACCATTCCTGGAAATGGACAAATCATGTAAATCAATGGATGGGCTACATGTTTCCAAAACAACTGAGAAGAGGCGGTAGACAAAGAGTTGTAGAAATGAAAGAATACCAAACTATTTTATGAAAAAAAAATAATCACGGGATATTTGGAAAACAATTATGTCCTGCATCTTAATTCTATTGAAGTATGTTAGTTGGTTGACTATCTTCAGAAAAGTCATAGCGTTATTCCAGGATAAGGCCAGACAATCTAATTTCAGACAAGGTCTTTGCTAAAACCATCAACATCTCAAGATGTCCATTCCTCTCATTGTAGGATTCTGAAACAACACTACCAACATATCCTGGCTTTGGAATTTGCTATAAAAGAGATAAATAACAATGTCAAACTGTTACCTAACATCACCCTGGGCTTTGACATCTACAATAATGATTTCAGGGCAGGTGCTATTTATCTTGCTTCCATGGAACTTCTTTCCACAAAAGACAAATTCATCTCAAATTACAGATGCAATGCCCAAAACAACCTAATAGTAGTTATTGGGGAACCTAACTCTGGTGTCAATCTCAACATGGCAACTATTCTCTGCATGTACAAGATCCCACAGGTAGGTATGAAAAAAACAATAGGGACTTAAGTAATAAGAATCTCCTCTATCAAATATGACATAATTTTGAGATCTAAGAATGGGAAAAAGTGAACAAAATAGAGAAAAACCCAAGGACTAACTCAAATATAAATTATAGGCTCCAGGAGTTAATTAATTCCAAATTCTTTTGGAATTGTCTACATCTTGTAAAGTGGGAGCAACTCTGTATAACTGTTAACGAAATTCAGATAAATGAAAGCATGCCATAAAGCTCTTTAACCCATCCACCATTGAAAATGTCAATGAAGACTCAAACATCCAGGCTAAAAGTCTGTAGCGATTCTCAGTCATCCAGGTCATGGTTGTCCCAAAGATGCTTTTTCAGGAGGCAACTGGACTTTCCTGTTTTTTCTTTTGATGACGTTTCGCTTCTCATCCTAGAAGCTTCTTCAGTTCTGACAGGATAGTGGGGAATGGAAGGATTTATATTCATTGCAAGCAGCTGGTGATCTGAATCCTTTTAGCAGGTCGTTGAAGCACTTGGAGGTTTATCGGTGTCCTCAGGGTCACCTGAGGTACTCAGTTTACACAGGTAAACCTCCGTTTCAACGACCCTCTAAAAGGATGCAAATTACCAGCTGTCTGCAAGAAATATAAATCCTTCCATTCCCCACTATCCTGTCAGAGCTGAAGAAGCTGCTTCGATGAGAAGCGAAACATCTTTAAAAGAAAAAACAAGTCTAGTTGCCTCCAGAAAAAGCACCTTTGGGACAAACAAATGGTTCATTGAGCAAATCAACCCAGAATTCTCACTTGAGGCACAAATGACAAGGCTCAAATTATCCTACTTTGGAGTTAGGGTTACATTTGTACTTATGTGAAGATCTAGTTCTTTGGAGAAGTCTCTAACACTGGAAAAGTTAGAGAAAAGGAAGAGGACCAACAAAAAAGTAGATGGACTCAATTACAGTGGCAATGGATACATTCTACATATAATGCAGATATATAACTGGCATTCAATTTTTAACAAGAAATCAAACTTCTGTCTTACAAAAAAATCACACTGATTTCCTTTCAACCAATTCAAAGTCTGAAAATGAGCAAATATCTTTCAATCCAGGATTTTAAGTTCAAAGTAGTAGATTTTTCCATAAACTCAGAAATTTTTCACAAACTGATAAATTTCATGTTTGCAGGTATGATTCGAGATTACATTAACCTCTCTAAACCTTTTTTTACCTTCGCAAACTCACGCTAACAATAGTGAAAATATTACCTGAAATGGGACTACTAATGAGCAAGTCCCCATTGTAGCAAAAACTTTACAAGTATATTAAATCTCCAGGATGAAAATTACAATATATAACCCTTTTTTAAAAGTCTAGTGATGTGAAGTACTATCATCTTAAACTCAGAAGAGATATAAGAGGCAGTATTGATTCACTAAAATAGGATAATCCAAGTCTATTCTAAATGTGCACAATCTAATTTAGTAATACCTTTCAGTTGTCTATGAAAAGAGTTTATATATTTAGACTCTTCTAAAGCATTTTCCAATAAAATAATTTGAGGCCAGAAGTTGCTAATGCATCAGGACCAAACTAGATAGTCAAAAGATATTTATCAATTTATATGCTATTCCAGTCCAAGGCCATCCAGTCCAGGCCATCATTTTTTCAATAATAAATTTAAAAAATAATCAGTACAACAAAAATAACACCAAACCCAATAACCAAGGAATAACAACAGCCTACATAAAATGTACATAAAATGTGGTTGTCCTTCCTACTGGGTCACAGGATCCTTCTCTGAATAAATAGGAAAAATGAATTCTTTTACAAAAATGATCAATACAGTTCTTCAACTTGCAACAGTAATTCAATCTGGAAGTATGGTAGTTAGTCATTGTCGTCATATAACGTATCATGTGACTGGACACAGTTATGACTAATTTTTTATGATGGTCATTAAACAAAGACTGTGGTTGATAACTGAATCCTCACAGGCCAAAGAAAAAAGAGTGTTGTCCCCAAGACAGTTCCCAAAACAGGTCCTAGCTTGGTGCCAAAGCCAATAAAGACCAAGGAATGGCATTTTCAGATTCTTTTATTGGAGTACTCCAGCAAAAGGGTCTCAGCCAAGACCCTGAGCATTGATATCTAGTTACTTTTATACAGTTCAAAGCAAGAAAACAAGGAAATAACATGGTTAAAAATTCTCTTTGGTTAAATATATATTATTTGCCTTATCTATCAAATGGATAGACCACCTGAGGCAGATACACAATTACATAATTCTCTAAGCATTTATTTATTAATGTCTTTCTGCTCCACCAAGCTCGTAGCACACATGCACATCTCTGTATCATTGTTTTCCAAGATGTCTCCTAAGAAAGTTAACACCGTAAGAATCAATCATTGGTTCCTTGACACGTTTCTTCTGATTGGTTTCTTCTACTTTATCCTGCTTCATACATCGCATATTTATGTTAATAAGCTTTCTTATCAAAAGAGGTGTGTCTTTTACTATTATGATAAGACAGAGGTTACCAAAGTTTATATATCTATGTGCCATAGCTAGCATCCTTCAGTTGTGTTCTTCTAAGTTGTAACTTTCTTGTTGCTAAGCAGTAGTGTCCCACCATTCATTACTGATCTTGTTACTCATCGCAGCTGCAACTTTCTGCCTCAGCAATTTCTTTAACAAACTTTCCTAATTCCAACCCAAGTCGTTCAAGAGGAGATAATAGTATTCAATAAATGGCAATATCCTTGAATTTAAAATTTAAACAATAATGTAAAAATAATATAATAAAACAGAAAAAGAAAGAAAAACATCTAATATCATGTGAATTCCTAGATGGAACCCTTTCCCATTTCTATGTGGGGAATTTTATTTTTTTTTAAATAAATGTGAACAAAATGGTCTATCATTCTGTTCCCACCCTGATTAATTTATCAGCACCTTCCGGATCAGATAACATCTTGTCACATGGATCAAGAATGTCTAGAAAAGGGGTAATACAAAATCTAAAAATGGTATTAATCTTCCTGAATTATGCTATACAGTGAATTAGGAGCCAATTCAAGTAGCAATTATTTCATCAGCTGAAAGGTTTGCATGCGCTGCAGGACTTTTCTACATATAAAGAGAAGCCATTAAAGTATCAAAGCTTCATTTAACACAAAGGTGATATAGAATTGTGTATATACTCAGTGTAAAGAAAAAAGTGGGAATCATAAACAAACTATTTCAACTTATTTTTCAAAAATATTGTAATCTTTTTTGTTAATTTTTAGCACCCATAAAAAATGACACTGAAAGGAAATTTTGTTACCAGCAGCTCCCAGTGACATTGAAACTCATATATACAATATTGCAGGTAGGTGTCATATTTATTTTTATTTCAAAATATCTTTATGAATTCAATAATTTAGAACAGCAAACTCAATAAAGCACCACTTTTGGGATTTGTATGGAATCTTTTAGAACATACAAATCTAAAAAAAAATGATCCATCAAAAAGGGAAAAATATATACTGAAGGAGAATCAAACTTACCTAAGTGCTTAGATAAGTTTGATTCTCCTTCACTATATCTACTAAATCAAGTTATGTTTTGATTGTTACAATTTTGTTTTAGTTTGTAATTTATTATTTTTATATGGAATCCAAGGTTAATTTTACCATATTTTATTTCTTTCTTTACCAAATTTTGCACAGGAAATGGCACGTTTTGAAGAGCCAGATATTCTCTTTAACATGCTTAACTGCTTGAAGATTCTTTGCCTTCATGGGGAATGCTTATACATTGCAAGGAAGAACTACCCTCAGTTCCTAGCATATATTCAGGACCACATGCTGATTGCCAGGTATAAATTTTATCAAGAGGAGGCTTAATAAGTTCATAGGCTATCCCCAAACAGGTTTTGGTGGCCGTAAATCAATGGTTTTATTTTTGGTGCAATTGGGACTGAAATTGTTGAATATATTAAATCAACATATAGGTGGATAAAGGCTGGAGTTATACCCATCAGTAGTCCAAAGCAATATTTCTCAACCTTGGTTGGCTGGGGAATTCTGGAAGTCAGAGTCCACACATATTAAAGTTGCCAAAGTTGAGAAACACACTGGCCCAAAGCATGGCTGAACAACCATATATTCAGACACTTAAGCCTGCTCTGCAGCTTCTTTGCTGGATAATTGGGTTTTGGAACTGCCATTTCAATTTTCCATAGTGCTCTAGGGAACTTGATTAAAAGAGCATTGTAGGGAATTAAAAGTTACTTAAGCTGCCTGTAATTGTTTGTAATAATTCTGCTGAGCCACTAAAATACAAATAGACTATCAAAGGGCATTTTCCCCAGAGATTCCTTCAAATCTGAAGTACAAAATTATAGACAGGGCAGATTCATTCAGTATCACAGAATTTAAACTAAGAGAATTGAAATCAGTTCTACTTAACAAAAGTTAAAACAGCTTCGAAAGAAATGTAACGATCTACTTTTCCAGAATTCTTGTCTACAATGGCATTGATGCAGATATAAGATCCTATCTGCTGTCTTGCTAGAGCTCTTCCACCATAAGCAAAAAAAGGGAGAAAAGTTAAGACCAAAAGATGGAACTTATTTCTGGTTCCTAATTAAAAAGTACCATTTAGGCAATTGAGTTGCACCATAGCTAGGGGGCGATGCCTTACCACATCTTTATGGGCACAGAAATTATTGATTGCAGAAATCAGTTCTGCTTGATGTAAAAGTAACAAAGTAACAAAACTAATAATCTATTCATGGAATCATGATCATGATGATGTGTTCTGAGTTGCCTCTCCTCTCGTCTGTCCCCAGCTTATGGAAAGTTGTAAAATCAGAGTTCTCCCAGCTTTCTTCACTAGCAGTGC
Source organism: Oxyrhabdium leporinum (assembly GCA_032468155.1). Classification (NCBI taxonomy): domain Eukaryota; kingdom Metazoa; phylum Chordata; class Lepidosauria; order Squamata; family Cyclocoridae; genus Oxyrhabdium; species Oxyrhabdium leporinum. The sequence continues at coordinate 94,140 of JANHFL010000777.1, forward strand.
CACTCCTTCTCCATGCTCTTTCATTGCCTCATGGAGCTGATATTTTCTGGACAATCATCAATACCAACTTCAACAGCAAAGACTGGAAAGTTAGATTTGAAGCAGGTATGTCTTTTAACAGATGAAATCTATAGTTCAAAAATGTACACATTTTAAGGAAATCTTCCCTGAAATGTTAATGAATTCCCCTGCAGATGATGTTGGTATAAGTAAAAGCACATCTGTTTATGTTTGTTTATTTATTTTAAAAAATGTGTATGGCTGCGCAACCATGGGCCCCAAGTCCAGTCCAACTCACACAAATAGCTACATGCTTTTATCTTGGATTGGTTGGCTTGCGATCTGAAATTTTAATTTTTTGGCATGGTCAGGTCCTGCTTAGGCAGGATACCCTACATCACTTCAGACAAATGGTTATCCAATCTCTTCTTAAAAACTTCCAGTGTTGGAGCAATTATAACTTCTGGAGGCAAGTTATGCCACTGATTAATTGTTCTAACTGTCAGGAAATTTCTCCTTAGGTTGCTTCTCTCCTTGATTAGTTTCCACCCACTGGTTCTTGTCCTGCCCTCAGGTGCTTTGGAGAATAGCTTGACTCCCTCCTCCTTGTGGCAACCCCTGAGATATTGGAATACTGCTATCATGATCTGGCAGCAATTCTGCTTTACAACTGGTCAAGCTCTGGAATGCAGATACAAACATTTTAGATGGTCTTTCATGATTGCTGTCTCACAAAAGGTGCCATGGTGCAGTTAACATGCTTCTTTATTTGCTGTTTACTTACAGTGGAGAAAGTAGCAGTGTTGTGTAGATTCCTGGATATTCACTCAGTGACCAAAAACCATCTCCTGAAATATTCCTTGGCACATGCCTTTTGTTGTTTTCTGACTGCTGTGGAGGATGTGAATCCAGCTGTGGCCACCAGAGCAGGGCTTCTGCTAGACACCATAAAAAGACCAGCCTTGCAGGTATGTTAAACAGTGAAGAAACAAGCATGGTCCCAGATAAGTTGCAGGATTAACATTTCTTGGTAGATTTAAAGTTAAATTTGTTTGTGTAACCTCTCAAACTTTATTAGGATATTGGTGGCTTCTTTGAGAACTTGAAATAATTGCTGTTATAATGTTTATTCTTCTTTTTAGGGACTATGCCTTTGTCTTGATTTCCAGTTCGATACTGTTGTCAAAGACAGACCCACTATTCTTAGCAAGCTTTTGCTACTACATTTTCTCAAGCAAGATATTCCAGCGTTGAGCTGGGAATTCTTTGTGAATCGGTTTGAGACACTCTCTCTTGAGGCACAACTTCATTTGGACTGCAACAAGGAATTCCCCTTTCCAACAAGTAAGAAAGCTTGGTAGCATGATTTACTTTTTACAATTAGGATTCTAAACTAAAATGTCTCTTCTTTATTGAAAAAAGTGCATATTTACGGTGAATAACTCTTTTAAATGTTATATCCCTTTTGTGGAAAAAAATCTGGTAATATTTGGCCAGTTACTCCAGTTACTGGTGTGGTACTGATGATTATGGCACCACACCTTAGGCTGGCAATATAACACAAATAAAATACCTTTACTGCTTCAAATAATTGATATGAATTAATAATGGACCTATTTCAGAAGTAATGATCTTGGCCTGATAAAGTATAGATTATTAAACCAGGAACCAGAATTTCCCTGTAAGGTCCTTCATGATCCTTCTCTTTTTGAGGCCAAATTTAGTGGTACTGTCTCTTACTTAAATCAGTTTCCTATCATATCCAAGCCAAAAATCTGGCTGTCTGGAATCTGTGGTTTGAATACATAAGACAACTTTGTAAAAACTGGATGTGAAAGTTTATGGAAGAAACATGCATTTACATGCCTTATTCCTGGGCAATATTTTTCAGTCATGTATCATTTCTTTTGAACTCTATGAACTTAAAAAGCATATGCTAATTTGGACAGGGCATATTCTGTGCTCCCAACACATTATCTCTCTGTAGAAGAGAAATTGAAAGTATATGCCACACTGTTTGAAAGCCCTGGGCTACAAACAAATGCACATTTTTGAACGCAAGCATGAAAACTGCAGAGTGAGCTATGAAGGTGTGGGTTTACAAGTTAGTCTATGAAATGAAATTTGGTTTAATCCTGTTTGAAAAGCGATCACAGCAGTCCGGACCAATGTTGCCAATTTAAGTGACACAGCGATGTGGAAGATCAAGAGAGCTCGGTTTGCTCGGAATCGGCAGAAGAGCGTGCGTTCTTTGAGGGACAGTGTGAAAGGTCCAGCAGAATCCAAGAGGGCACTTTCTCTTCCAGAAACCTTAACAACCAAAATCCGTTGAGTATTTTATTTTATTTTTTTCTCCATTTTAATTCTGTTGCACAATTGCCACTAGGTGGAGATGAAATCTAGGATTTGGCCAGATTTTTTTAAACTGACAAAACAGTTGGTTTAACTGATTGTTTTGTTCACAGTTTACAGCATGCTACTGAAAAATTATAGTGGTCTATGGAATAATAAAATACACTATTTCTGTTTGCCACTATTATTTTATAAACAAGTCCTTTTCTTTAAACCTATTTTGTTGTTTTAATAAATTTGCAAGCTGTTAAATTCTTCCAGACTCCTGGTGGCTTATCATAATTTGTATGTACGCTATTTGTGAGTGGTGCCTCTCTACAAAAAGGAGAAATCAGTGCATGTGATATCTCTGACTGTGTGTGTATGCTTACATAAATACATGACATGATTATTAGGAACTATCATAACCATGGTTTTGTACTAATTAATAACCCAGCTTCATAAGTATACCTGACTCGTATCTATAGAGCAAAAAAAGGTTTTGGCAAGCTAACCATTGTTACTACAAAGATCCATCTACCTCAATCATCCACTCTGCTCTGTTCAGATCTATGCTAAATATTTTTTGTTTTCTGTTATTATAATATATCACTGATTACTATATTGCAGTTCTAAACACTGGGAAAATACTGCTTCTTTCACATGCATCTTCTCAGATGCAATGTTTTGTCCACTGTTAAAAACAAAAAGCTGATTAGATATTTTAATATCTACACGAACATTACCTGCTTATTTGAGGTCATGACTTGACTACAGACTACATAGAGCTTACCCTTGAAGATCACCCATAGTGCACCAGGACAGGCAGTGATGGTCATGCCTCAGTATGCCTCTGTAACACCTCTGCTTTGTCAGCTGCCCTGGTTGCCAGTTTGCTTCTGGGTGCAATTTGAGGTCTTAGTTGTTACCTGTAAAGCTCCACAGGACATAGGGTCTGATTATGTAATGCCTGTCTCCCATAGTATCTGCCCAGCAGATTGGATCTGGCAGGTTGGCATACTTTGGTTTCCTTTGATTAAACAATGGTATCTATCGGGACCCCAGAAGCATACTTTCTCTACAGCGGTATCTACCCTCTGGAAAGAGGTTCCCCCAAAATTCAAGTAGTAATGTATTCAAAATAAATTGCAAGTAGTAATGTATTCAAAATAAATTGCAAGTAGTAATGTATTCAAAATAAATTATTTAAATAAAATAATTTAAAGGGACTTGAAGATCTAGCTCTTCAGCAAGGCCTTTGATGAAGTTGACTGAAGCCTGTTTTAATTTCTGGCTTGTTGTATCCTTGTTTTTAAATATTGTTTTACTGTATTATTATAAAATGCAAGTAATTCATTATATTGTTTGGCCACAGTGATATTTGTGCAGTATTAACTAGAGACTATTATGGTGTTTTAGGTAAATTAAACCTTTAAATGTTTTTAACAATTTGAAAACTGTTCAGGGCCATTTGGAGTCAGGTGGTATATAAATTTAATGAATTTCTATATTTATTATTAAATATATATGCCCAGTAAGAACACTGGTCCCTCAAGTTCAGTATTGCCCACATTGATTGACAGTGGGTTTCTAATATTGCATAGTGGTACTGATTTGCAAAGTTTGGAATTTCTCCAGCTTTGCAAAAATAAGTCTCAGCTTCCTGCACACGGTATATATGACCCTCCACTGAGTATCGCAACGGCTCCTGAAGATAACCATACTTTCTATTTTTTTTAAGCAGCAAGGCTGATCAGACACGAACAGTCTGCTCCAGCCCTTGGTGGAACACCAGAAAAAACACTAGGTAAATGTGGCCTTTATATATTCTGTAATTACATAAAGAAGAAAAGACTGATTCTTAACTTTGGATATTCTGTTGCTAGTCAAATATACAAATCAGAAGGACCTTAGTAAATCCCAGGATACTTTAACCTGCACATGTTCTATAACTTTTTGAACTATATTTTCCCACCAAGTTTTCATTATCGGCACGTGATGATTTTGACAAACGTTCCAAGGAATCATTTTGATGTCTGTGTTATGTCATTGTTTATAATTACAATAATTGTTATAGTTTTGCCCCGCCACACAAAAAAAGGCATATACTGTTTTGCTGCCATTTTTAAACCTCCTTTAAAAGAGACATTTAGCCTTTCTTCCCGGTGATAATCTCTATATTAAATTTATTTATTTTTTTGTGCTAACAGGGCAGTCTTCTCCAGAGAATGATAATACCATAAAGGACCTTCTCCCAGAGGACGCTGGGATTGATCATCAAACTGTCCATCAACTCATTACCGTGCTGATGAAATTTATGGCCAAGGATGAGAGTAGTGCAGAATCAGATATCAGCAGCGCTAAAGCCTTCAATACAGTCAAGCGCCATTTATATGTCTTGCTGGGATACGATCAACAGGAAGGATGCTTCATGATTGCACCTCAGAAGATGCGAATATCAACCTGCTTTAATGCCTTTATTGCAGGAATTGCGCAAGTGAGTTAGATTTATGCATTTGGTACAATCTGTCAAATTATCCCTCACGTTCTGGCTGAAAACTCTATTGCAATTCCCGAAAATGAAAGGTATAGCCATAATGAGAAGAATTCAATGGCACATGGGGCATTTATTTCTATGAAAAGAAAAAAAGGCACCATTATATGCACTGTTTCTAAAAAGTCCTAATCTCTCGTTTATGTACATTATGCTTATATACAGGCATACATAAACACATTTCCGTGCAAACGATTAGGTACACATGGTCAGATTATATTTTAATTGATGTCTAAATGAACAGAAATTGATACAATTTCTATAAATGAAAAGACATCTTTCTTCAAATTTGAATGGAACCTTTCTATATAGGAGTAGCTGTTTAAAGATTAAAAGTAAAAGAAAAAAGTAAGATTAAAAAGACTGGAGTCTCTTGAGACTAGGAAATGAGTCATGATCATTCTTTCCTGGAACAGAATTCCTCCAGAGATGGCAGTGGCTTCTACTATATGGGGTTGGTCTTTTTTCTTTTTTAGAAAGGCATTTAAATCTGTTTATTCCATCTGTCTGTCTGCCTGTCTAGCTATCTAGCTATCTATTAAGTAGATATTTGATAAAGGAGATCTGCTATGGATTTAGTAACTATAAAATATTCCTTAGGTATTGTTTTTGTCTTGCTGCTGTTATATTTTAATGTTTGTATTATTTTATAAGACATCCAGAGACTTGTTTTGATTACGTTGATAGATATAAATGAGTGAGAAAGAAAGAAAGATTAAACTACACTAAAGATTTAATTGCAAAGTAGTACTGAAGCACTGAAAGGGGCAAAAGCAAGTGAAACTCAGTATTAGTCTTTAGTTTTAGCCTGTAATCTAGATGTTACCTATTTCCATTGATGTTTCCCCATGCCTTAAGAATCCAGGTTGCTCATAGCTCATGAACAAAGATCGGAAAGTGAAATATCAGAGTTTGTTAGGAGAAGAATTGGGCATCCTCTGGCCAATAGTAATGTCACCGACTAATCCTTTCAACCTGGAAGCACCTTCCAACATGAATGTAGTAGTAGTAATAGGAGAATAAATATTTATGTTCCCTTGACCGTGGTGTCATAGGCTGAATCCACATGCATTTTCATTTGTAATAGATTAAAACTTCATCATTTTTTTGTTTTGTTCATTTTTAGAAGACTTATTTCTAATACTTTAAACATTCTTTTAATGCAAGCTATTGTAGGGACCAATCTGTTAAGCTGTGAGCATGGCTGAATTGCAATAATAGTTGGTTGTTTGCCTAACAATCCTTGCAAAGGATGCCTACATACCAAACAGAGTGTGGATAAGACCGAGACAGAAAGATATGCCAAAAATGCAGTCCTTTGGTGCTCAGTTAAATTCTGAAATGTTTCATTCAGAGAACATGAACGAAACATTTCTCACAGATACTCCTTTTTCATTGTTGCTATTGTAACAGCATTCTGGAAAGGAATGTTCTAGTAGCAAGAACTGATGCACTATATAATAATCAGATTATTGTTTTGGATGCTAGTCCAGCAGATGGTGGTGTATATCTTTCCTTGAAAGTGACTATCACTGTGACCGGAAAGCATTTGGCAAAGTGATACTGTGTTAAGCTCTAGCAGTAATAAATTAATTATGAGGCTGAAAATGAAGTACTTGTAACCCACTAGAGGTTGCTGAACTACTGTCTGTAGCAACTGTGGTCACATCAGATAATGGTGTGGGTTCTAGGAGTATTAATTTAGCAATATATGAAGTGCCATATGTCCCCCTTCTCTTCTCAGACTAAGGCAAACTACCAAGGGACTGATCATTTGGCTGAGAGATTCCCAATATCAGGACTCAGCTTGAAATGAGTACTGTACATATGTGGATACTTAAAGGGTTCTTGATGTATATGGGAGTGCTGACTACACAAGGAATTTACATGTTTATGTGTTTACCAGAATAAATCTCCTTCAGGATGAAGGGCTGAATGTCAATCAGGAGAGTGGCAGATCTGGAATACATACTTATGTTCAGGAATTTGAGGCTATCCTATTTGTTTCCACTATCCTTTTTCATACATTTTATGAGTACTGAATAGTTAAGTGAAAAGTTATAGAATAATAGCTTGCATTCCAGGGCTATCATTGTTCATCTGTTTGGCTTTACAGATATTGTTTTATTTTTCCACACTATGGGGGCGGAGGAGAATCTTTTCATTATTATTCATTTTTAGATCGAAATTTGTTAGGACATTTATCCTGTAAAGTAGCAGGCATAGTGATGGCAATTAAAAATGACTCTTGGAATAGTATGGTATGATACAGTATAGTACGGTATAGCATTGTACATACTGCATGTACATTTTTGTGGACACATTGCAGGCATATAGTTTTAGTTCGTGAAAAGATACCTGCTAAACATAGTGAACATTGCTTCATATTTTGTCATGCAATGAGAAGGAGACATTTTGCTTACAAGGAACTTGAGAGCATTATCCTTCCATAGAGATGACTTTTCACTATGATGCTATGGAGATAGCTAACAAAAAAGACGAACCATCTTGTATTATAATTTCCAGCTGATCCTAAGAATGCAAATTTTATTTTTCATTCACATTCAGGGCCACGGATGACAATTAAGTCCTATCATTCAAGATGCATACATCCTTACTGTCCTTAATGTGCTGTTTAATACAATTAAATGATCATAGGTTTGTCTTAATGAGCCACTGTATTTAACCTTGTAGGTTTATTTCTGCAATCGCTGCTAAGATTTGATAGAAAATTTATTGGTGCAAGTCTTCAAATAGTGTTTTTTTTTCCTTTTTAAAGAGTGTTCTAAATTCTAATCTAATTTTAATTTTAGGTGATGGATTACAACATTAACCTAGGGAAGCATCTTCTTCCTTTGGTGGCTCAGGTGTTGAAGTACTGCACGTGCCCTCAGCTTAGACATTATTTCCAGCAGCCCCCTCGTTGTTCCCTCTGGTCCCTTAAGCCTCACATTCGACAGATGTGGCTGAAGGCCCTGCTTGTCATCCTATATAAGGTAAGCACTTCCCTTATTTCTTTCAGTTACTCCAAATCTACGTCTCATCAGAACCTCAGAACAATTGTTTTTATGAAGTCAATTTTAGCTTAATACATATTAGGGGTGAGTTACCTTTTCTTCATCTTGACCATTCTTTGTTCTGGCTTCAGAAGGCATGGCCTTTGATTAAAGAGAACACTGAAAGGTGGAGCTAATTTTTTTGGTCTCCTTTTTAAAAAACTGGAGAAGATTCTAAAAGACAAAATGGATACCTTAAACTTGTAGAGGTGTACAGTACCAATTGTACTCTTTCTGTCAAACGTTTATAATTGTGTTTGTGAAAGTTTTTTTTAAACCACTTTAAACTTATAAATAAAAAACGTTTTGAGGAATTTGGCTCTGCCAGCTTTACCAGAGACTCTAGACGGGAAGCTTCTGGGGTCATCTGTGAATGCAGGATAGCTTATCCTTGAAATATATAAATCAGATGCTACTTTTGAAAGCAAAGAATAACTTAAAAGTTATTTTACAATTCCTTCCTATCAGAAAAGTACAAACATGATTTCATTCTTAGCACTGTTGATCATAATTGTTCTTCCTTTGGCTTATGATGCGATAAAGGAATAAAAAAGTTGAAATAATTAAATTACTGCTTTGTAGATTTTTTTTAGAATAAATTAAAATATTATAAATGAAAATAATCACAATGCTTAAAAATATTTCCTCCCTTCCTTCTTCCTTCCCTCCCTTCCTCAGTATCCTTACAGAGATTGCGATATCAGTAAAATTGTGCTGAGCCTCATCCATATAACCATCAACACATTAAATGCCCAGTATCACAGCTGCAAGCCTCATGCCACAGCAGGTCCTTTGTATAGTGACAACAGCAATGTAAGCCGGTACAGTGAGAAAGAAAAAGGTATTACATCATATAATTCCCACCAAATGTCATTAAATATTTTTTTTATTTTCATCTTCTTGTTTAGGTTCAGTTTTTGAAGAAAAAAAATATGCTACATATGCATTCCATAGAATATAGCAAATAAAAGTATTAAAAGCTTGTATGTGCAACAGTGTGAGGTAGAAACTGGCCTTCTATATGTAATCCTATAAATCAGTAATCCTATTTTTCTTAAGTATTTCTGATCTGAACTAGCTAGCAGCCAGAAGGCATGAGGAAAACTCCTTAATTGTTCAACATGTGGACAGACTCAATCATAGTTTTACCTGGGAACTGTGAGCATCTTATACCAAATTTAAATCCAAGAATCAGCCATCAATAGACATATAAAGATAAACCACATTTACACACCATTCAAAAGAGACAATAAAAAAGCTAGGAAGGAAACAAAAAGATCAGACTATATTCTCTCCAGCAAAGTCCTTTTCCACTTTGCTGGATGCTTGTTTCATGGCTGTGCTTTGGAAAAGGATGAGGAGTTTTTTGTTTGTAGCTGAAGTCACACATTTTGAGCAAATATGCATAATAGTAGGATTACGTTTAATAATACCTTGATTAACAGCATCACTGAATGCATTGCTTTAGGTCTTTAGTTCTGGAATTATTATAGCATTTGAGTTGAGATAACTATAGTCCTTTGCAATCTGCAAGGCATTTTTGTATTTCCCAGTTGGATTGTAAGGCTGATTTGATGGAACTGAAATATAAGATGCTGCCTTATTATCATGAACATATCTTGTATTTTATTGAAAAGAGTTCTTTGTTGGATGGAATCCTCTATTTGAAGGACTTCTCAATCCAAGTTTTTATATTTAAATATGCAGTGGGTTTATATGTTTAGAATAGAATAATAATAGAATTGGAAGGTCTTCTAGTCCAATTCTCTGCTTGAGCAGGAGATCTTATACCATTTTAGACAAATGGTTGTCCAGTCTCTTTTTGAAAGCCTCCAGTGATTTTTGTATGTAGGTAGTAAATTGAGAACTGTATTGCAAAATTCAAAGAAATATGTAGTCCAAGTAATTATTGTGTTCAAATATGTATGCCAAACAGAATCTCTCTCTTATTTCTTCCTCTGTCTAAAATAATTTCATCGGTTACCTTAACAATCACACAGTTTTTTTTCAAATACATAGCCTCAGCTTACCCAGAGTATGCTTTGTATCTTTTTTACCATGAAGAAAGATGTGTGTTTTGTGTAATGTTGTTGTGATATGTCTATGGAAATTCTCAGTCATCCAGGTCATGGCTGTCCCAAAAGTGTTTTTTTCAAAAGGCAACTGGACTTTGTTTTTTCCTTGAAAACATTTTGCTTCTCATACAAGAAACCTCTTCAGCTCTGACCCGAAGAAGATTCTTGGATGAGAAATGAAATGTCTTCAAGGAAAAAACAAAGTCCAGTTGCCTTTTGAAAGAGCACTTTGGGGCTGTTGTGATATATCTTTAAGCTGTCTGAAAATAGTTGACCTTTTATTAGGATGAGGGTTGTGATACTGTTGCCTACCTTTTCTCTTTCAAGCAGAGGAAGACAGTGTCTTTGATGAATCAGACATTCATGATACACCCACTGGAACAGGCAATAAAGAATCACAAACATTCTTCGCAAGGTTGAAAAGAATTGGAGGCAGCAAAGTGGTGAAATATCAGCCAGTTGAGATGAATGCTCAAAGAAGTATGTATATCATTGGGAGCATGGGGGGGGGGGGAGAAGCGCTGTGACATTAGACAAAGCTTCTGCTTGGAAATACTAGGATTATATGATTATTGCTTGGTATACTGTGAATATATTTGACTTGAACTGGGATAAGGTAAGCAAACATATTAAAATTTGTATCTTAGAATCATAGAGAGATTTTGTGGATTATCTATAGTCAGCCTCTATTCAGTGCAGAAATCTCAGAAATAGACAGTATCCAACAAAGAAAAACATCGTTCTCATAGAAAGACAATATACCACCTTTGTGGGAAATTGTTCCACTTGCCAGATGCATTTTTAATAAAGCAGTTTCTTATAATTTCAATGGAAACCAATCTTTTTGATCTAGGAGTATTATAGCCAAGTATTATTGTTACTGTTCTTCAGATCTTCCTCATCCACACAGGAGAATCACAGCCAGCATATAAGTCTGTGACTTAATTATGCTATATGCCTGAATAAGTCTGAACTTTTAACATCAATTCAGCCATTCTTTCCTAGTTATATATTTTTAAATTGCACTCTTTATTCTGGATATTGTAAAATAAAATGCAATATTGCCACTTATAAAATACTAAGTAATAGCTTGTTGTATTGCTGTCAGCTCAGTAAGGTTGAGTCAGTTATAATTTAGAATATCATAAAAGTTCTTTTTTTCCCCTCCTGTTCAATATCTAGTCTGCTAAACATAATGAAATCTTCACTAGATTTTCTGTTTTTACAATCTTCCCATAAATGAAAATATTATCAGAATGAACTGAGGCATGAATCAGTAACTGTAAAAAAGATGGTAAGATAAGCTTGGTGTTATTAATATTAAAATTAGTGTATTAATGTTGCCATCTTGTTCTTGTTAACTGATTTCACGTGTCACCCTGGAAAATCTCTTTAGGATTAGGACTAGAACTATCTGCATCCATTCAATGTAGCCTTGAAATTATAAACAGGAATTTTATCTAAAATGCCAATGTAGCTTAAATATGGAAATGCAGAATGACATTGAATGGAATAGTACCAGCTTTTTCTATTCTAGGTGAAATAGAACTGGCTGAATATAGAGAAACTGGCATATTGCAAGACAATATTCTGCGCTGTATGAGAGAAGAAAGCATTCAGAAAAAGAAACTGCGCTCTCTAAAACAAAAATCTCTTGACATAGGAAATGCAGACTCCCTGTTGTTTACATTAGACGAGCACCGTCGGAAATCATGCATAGACCACTGTGACTTAGAAAAGCCACCTGCCGCTTCCACTTACACCACACTGAGGCAGAATGATTATGGACAACCACAGCAAAATTCTTCTACCAAAACAGAAGAACAAGCTACAGGAGAGAAGGAAAATATTCCAGCTGTCTCGGGAAGAAGTCAAACAAGGCGACGACCTATCATACCGGAAGTCAGGTTAAATTGCATGGAGCCATATGAAGTGACCATAGATTCCCCAGCTAAAATTTCTCCTCCAAAGGAGGACTTAGATCTCATAGATCTGTCATCTGATTCAACGTCGGGCCCCGAAAAACAGTCCGTTGTTTCCAATTCAGATAGCGACTCCTTAGTTTTTGAGCCACTCCCTCCTCTGAGAATAGTGGAAAGTGATGAGGAAGAGACTGATCTCACAAGTCAGTTGCATGACATTGATTCTAGGATGACACTTGCCTCCTCGCCATCAAGTCCTACCAGTGTTTCTATCCTCAGTCTTAGCATAACGCCGCTAGTGCAATTCAGCATTGAAGATTGTTCCAAAGTTGTAACCCCTTGTGAAGTGAGTCATTTTGTATCATTTGCACAAGACAAAACTCCCCCAACTACTCCTGAAAGTCAAAAGCGTGTTGATGAGCTAGCTAAGCCAGAAGATGTTCACGGGATATCCCCTGGCAGCCCCCTGACACTAAAGCAAAAACGGGATATGCTGCAAAAATCGTTTGCTCTCTCGGAGATGTCCATTGATGATAACTCTGAGTTATGCATAGAAGATATTAAGCCTGTTGGACCCTTTTCGAGTTCAACTGGGAAAACAGTCTTTATTAAGCTTCCTGAGGACTCTGATAGCCAAGCTGAAAGTCAGAAGCCAGATGCCAGTGCAGAATCTGATACAGAACAAAGTATAGAACCGAAGCAAGAGGAAGAAGCTGAAGAATCAGAATTTAAAATCCAAATAGTTCCTAGACAGAGGAAGCAGAGGAAGATTGCTGTGAGTGCCATCCAGAGAGAATACCTGGACATTTCTTTCAACATCTTAGATAAACTGGGAGAACAGAAAGAGACAGGTGAGTAATACCAGTTGCCTATGCATTATGAAATGATCTGATTATCATACTGTGGGTTTTTTTTTCAAGGAAGAAAAACATAGCAAAATTGGGTAAAATAGCAATTTATAATATAAAGAAATAGAAAACATTGAATCTGAGTAAAGTTCACAATAAGGTTCCTCCGCATTTCTTCCCGATCTCTTTTCTAACCAACCTATCTGGCTAAACAAAAGCCTTTAGGAGAGAAGGGAAAGTTGAAAGATCAGTAAGGCATCATTTATTTCTAGTGAGCTCTCTTTGTTATCAGCTTAATCGTTTCCTCAACAGTAAAGATTTTGTGAAAGGAGTTGATTCATGGTAGGTTGTTCAAATTTTTCATTTGCCACTTTTCTGGAACTTGAAAGTATTTGAAAAGACTTGGTTATTTATTTCTTCATATATATTCTGCAATTCTTCCAGAGGAATATTGGACTAAGAATAGAACGGCAGTAATTAGTATTAACCAAAGTAAATGACAACTATTATTCCAGGTTTAAGATTAGTTGTTATCACCATCATCGTCATCATCATCATCATCATCATCATCATCATCATCATCATCATCATCATCATCATCATCATCATCATTCCCCAGCCTGCTTTCCTAAAATGCTCCATTCATATCTTCGAATCTTGTGTCTTAAATTTTGTGAGTTAAATCATTGACTATAAGGCTGTAGTCAAATATATTTAGATTTTTAGCTGTAGTACTTCACCCACATCCCAACTGTCCCAGCAAAATTGACTCTATTCATCATAAGAACATTGTTACCTTATCCCCATATCTCTCAAATAACAATTGCTCCTGAAGACACTTACAATATAGACATGGGAGTAATATTCACACGTAATCCAAATGCCTGCAGGATACAGTTTTACTCACACAACATGGTTGGAATATGGAGGCTTATCTGATGCATTCCCTTGTAAATGGTTAAGATATTGGAATGTATAAATCAGACAATATCACAATTATAATATGTTCTTTGGAAGTCTTGGTCATAGTATGGGATTTGATTCTATCTTGCAGAATTTTTCTGTTTCTTTTTTTAAGATATAAGTTTTATTAAGAATTACAATAATAAGAACTAATCTGAAGTAAACTTCTAGAAGGAGAAAAATAGAAAAAAGAATAAAAACTGCAAGAAAAAAGAAAAACAAGAAAAAAATAAAGTATATAATAAACAAAAAGAAAAAAAGTGACACTGAACCTTAATATAACTGCAAAAAATTCTAATAGTAGTTCTTACCTCCTATAAGGCTACAGGTATCTGTTCATCTCATATTCCATCCTTCGCTTATGATGTCAGAAAATGCCCATAAAGGATAGCTAGAACTTTGCCAAAAATGTCTTATTTTAACTTTGATCAAATAAACCTACTTTATATTCCTTCCTTTTACTTATTACGGTCTTAATCTTTAATTCAATGAAATATTGTCATAGGATTTGTATTCTCTTCAAGTCTTATTCATCCCTTCACATAAATTTCTTAAAGGCTTTAATAAGCCTCTTTTGTAGATCCAATAAGAAAACATTTTCTTGGTCATTCTCTTGATTTATGATTTGCATTTCTCTTTTGATTTTTTAAAACTCATCAGTTTCTTTTTTATATCCAGTAAAGCATCCTTTTCCATCATTACCTTGTCCTATTGTAGTTCCACTTTCAGTACCTTTTCTGTCTTATCAATTAAAATTTGTTCTATATATGTCATTCCTTCATTAATGACATTTGGACTTCTATAGAAGCAGACATTATCGACAGTGTGGATATTGTAGTTGCTAATTTCTGGCTCCATTTTTTAAAGATCTCCTTTAACATTTAAATGATATCAAGATGTATGTTTTTCCCTTCTGTTTTGAATCTTTAGTCCCTTCTAGCATCAGGTTTCTAAAATCATAAAGTAGCTTGCTTTGTTATGGCTTATAATAATCAAGATAGCAAAAATCTTTCCCATGAGAAGCTTTTTTTTTTTTCACAGTTAATTCTAAAATCTTATAGTGAAAGTCAATACTCCAAGTCTATCTGGACACTTAATCCACTTATGTTTTCTCTTAGATAAAGTTTATTTAGCTTTTTGCTATTTATTTCATTTTTAAAAGTTCTAAAGGTTATATTTATGTTTTCTTTGTTCATAGTTGAAGAAAAACTCACCTAATGACTTTTAAAAGTTGTCATTCCAAAGGTATCTAATAGCTTTAAGATGGTTAACAAGCAATTTCTGAGAATGATTAGAAAGGGAGTTTTGTTAACCTAGTGTCCTTTAAAAGATTCCACTATGGTTGTGAGCAAGATGGCTAATCCCTTCGTCTCCCAGTGCTCAAAATAGCCAAAAACTCTTGTCCTGCAGTCTCTTCATAGGAGCAGTTGTCTGGAGCACATGTGAGCAATCTCCCATCCTCTCCTTATCTGGAGAGATTTTACTCACTATTTCCTTAGTCTTTGCTGCAGTTCTCAGCTCCACTTTCATGAAGACATTTTCAGTTCCCATACCTCCCTTGGAAGTCTCCCATATAGCAGCATTTTCTAACATGCTGCCTTCTAGAGGTGTAAGAAAAATATAACAGAGCATTAAAATGTACATATGCATGATGATAACAACATACCCATTATGATGGTGAATTGTGAATTCATAGGAAGGCAGAGTTTGTGTGTTTTAGAGAGCCCAGGTGCTATTTGCATTCCTCCATTGCTCTTTCTTATACTCTGTGTTAGAAAAAAAGTGAGGTGGCATTTTGTAATTTCACAATTGTCTTTATAGAGATGCATGGAAATTAAACATTTACATAGGAGAAAGCCGTGTATTGAAAAAGATTCTCCAGCACATGTATGTGTAAATCTAATTTCAGTGCAATACAAAGGAAAATAAATGGTTTTCTCATCACAAAGTATCTCATTTCTCCAAATTTCTATTTTAAGTGCCAAGGTGATAAAAAGGAATATCAGGAAGAAAACAATTGAAAATTAAAAGAAAAAGACAGTTTATGAATAATTGTTTCTGATTTCAAAAGCCCCCCAAAAGTTTCTGAGTTCCAAGCAATATTTCTTTTTGCAGATGTATCAACTAAAGTACTTTCAACCTTAGAAATGCCAAGAGAGTCATCTTCTGCTCCTACACTTGAAGCAGGTGTACCAGAGATAAGTAGCCACTCTTCCATGTCAAGTAAGCTCTCCCCTGACTTTGAGGAAAGAAACCAATGTTTACTGCATTTGTGCTTCTTAGTATGTTTTGCCATCTGGTGCATTACTTTTCTCCACTCATAAATGTTTATGTGTGTATTGTGTTAATTAACTCTAAAAGTACCAGAATGGAGTTGGCATTCTATCATAATGAGCTTTATACTCACAGAAGATTAAAGGGGTGAGGAGTTATTTTTTTTATTATCATTCATGAACACAGAATAAGAGCTGGAAGGAACCTCAGAGACCCCATACCATTTCAGACAAATGTTGTCCAGTCTCTTTTTTTTTTTCAATGAGTTTTTTTATTTTATTTCCAAACAATTCTTCTGTTACACGGTGTGTCGACTGGGTACAAAC
>JANHFL010000777.1:110588-121457 GCA_032468155.1 Oxyrhabdium leporinum
GAGCTGGATTCGAGACCCTCCATCGGAGACCCGACGGAGATCCCGTCTCGCTGCGATTAAGCCCCGCCCATTCTCCATGTTATCCAGTCTCTTTATGAAAACCTCCAGTGATGGCACACTCACAATTTTTGAAGATAGTACCCACAACTTCTGAAGGCTATCATCAATTATCTTTTTATCAGAACACAGTCTTTAGATAAATGTACTTTTCATAAGTAATGATGTTCACATACTGTTGGGTAGGATAGCTATATTTCAGTAATTGCACATACAATTCTGCAAGTTGAAGTTCACACATCTTAAAGTTACCAAAGTTGAGAAATACTGATCAAGGGGAAACTCCTTTTCGGTTTTTCCTAATCCAGACCAGTGTCAGATACTAGGATCTCACTCGATCTGATATAAATTTGCAAATCCTGCAGTAATCTTTATGTTTTCACCAATTCTATATCATTCAGGAAAACCAATAGATTTTTCTTGTTGCATTTAGTTCTATTTTCCACACTTTTACATCCTTTTCCTGTTTTAAATCCTTTTCCTGTTTATCCTGCTTCTACTGAGTTATAACCACAGTGAATGTTGATATTTTCTACTTGATTAGATGTGAGATGCTTAGGGAGAGAAAATCACATCTACATTTTCAGGGCCATGAAAAGCATATTAAAGTAGCATAGCAAGAATAGATTTGCAGATCATTTTTAGAAATAACTGATAGGAAAAAAATGATCTCAATAAAATAATAAAATAGGTAAAAATAAAATAAAAAAGAATAAAATGTTTTGTGGAGAAAACAATTTAATCAGAAATCTGTACATACCTTATTGGTTTTTAAATGCTAATGAGATATTTTTCAATAATTCTACCCCCCCCCTCAAAATTTAAAATTAAACTTTTCCTTAAGAAATTAGATAAATATAGTAATTTTCAAAGTTAGTGCTTTCATGCAGAAGAAAGTACCTGAAAGGGTTTAATTTCTACTGTAAAAGCTAAAATTTTGTAAGATTGTATATTGGCACTTTAGAAGGTTGACTTGGTGCCCAGTCTTTGTTGTTTATAATATTATAATAGTTTTATAGTTTTAATGTGATTTTATATATTGTTTTAACTTTTGCTTGGGAGCTGCCAAGAATTGTTTGGAGGATAGGCAGCTACATAAATGTTTTAAATAAATAAATAAAAAGAAAGAAAAACAATCAATTTCCTCTGTTTTTGGCAACAATTTATGTACTAGGCAGGAATGTCTGCTCTAAAAATTTAATTGCTGCACTTTGCTGGGAAATTCTGTGTGTAATAAACTGGTTTTAAGCATAGAACTAGAGAAGAAAGTTATGCTATTCTCTAATTTGATGTTGACAAACATTTTTAAAATGAAAAATCATATCAATTGGAAATGGAATAATCTATTCAACAATTCAACCACAGAATCAGTCTCACATTTTAAAAATTCTTTGGAGTACTAAAGATTGAAATAAAGACAATAGCAATAGCAATAGCAATAACACTTAGACATATATACCGTTCCATAGTGCTTTTACAGCACTCTCTGAGTGGTTCACATCATCAGTATATTGCCCCTAACAATCTGGATCCTCATTTTACCAACCTCGGAAGGATGGAAGTTTGAGTCAGCCTTGAGCCCTTTAGGGAACAGAAATAAAATTGCAGTTACAATTGTAGATCTGTTTGACAATCGTCATCCTCTTCCGAACACACTTCAATGAATACCAGCCCATTGGTTGAATGTGTGTGGAGCTATATTACAGAGTAGAAACAACCTGAAGAACAACCAGAGTATAGGTAATTGTCAATAAACAGTAAATAATACTGAAAATCATACAAATATATTAACTTCTGACTTGCAGCTCAGTTCCGACAGATGAAAAGAGGTTCTTTGGGAGCACTGACCATGAATCAGTTGATGAAGAGGCAGCTGGAACATCAATCTAGTGCTCCTCATAATATTAGCACATGGGACACTGGTAAGTATTCCACATTGCAAACAATGAAGGTGAGATAGTGAAACGAGGTTGTGAGTTGAACTGGGACCTGTTTTGTGGGGATAGGCTACACAGGAATGGGAAGGTAAGCAAATTCCTGTAGCAATGGGTCAGGAGAGTTTTAGTGGGGAGCATAGGATAGGCCAGGGTTTCTCAAAATAAGTCACTTTAAGATGTGTAACTTGCAAAGTCAACACATCTTAAAGTGGCCCAGGTTAAGAAACCCTCACATAGGACATTCAAAGAGAAAGTACATTACTTTGGTGCTGATTCCCATCTCACTTAGATTTTGACTTTTCGTGGGCAAAGTCTGCAGTGGTGACTGGAACAATGTTTTTTTATGTTAGATGGGAACTCTTTTATTCTATGGACTCTGAACAAGTGTTTAGTGTGGTTTTTTTAACCATGTGGGAGTTAGCCCATGCTCCTCATGGCTCTTTTGGGGAGCACGTGACTGGTTTTATGAAGGTGATTGGATTCAGTGTGTGGAGCTATTACCTCTTAAAGGAGGTTCTGATATACTATAGGTAGTCCTCAACTTACAACTACAAATGAGCCCAAAATTTCTATTGCTAAGTAAAACAATTGTTAAGTGAGTTTTGCTTTAATTTATGACCTTTCTTGACACAATTGTTAAGTGAATCATTGCAGTTGCTAAGTTAGTAACATGCTTGTAAACCAATGGCAAAGCCATTGGCTTTGTTTGTCAGAAGGTTGCAAAAAGTGATCACATGACCCCAGGACCCTGAAACCATCATAAATATGAACCAGTTGCCAAGCATCTGAATTATGATCACATGACTGTGAGGATTCTGCAGCAAACAGAAGCGTGAAAAATGGTCATAAGTCACTTTTTTCAGTGCTTTTATATCTTTGAATGGCCACCAAATGAATGGTTGTAACTAAGTTGAGGACTACCTGTACTTACTCAAGAGTCCATCCCTGGGTTAGACTAAGTTTGACAACTATTGCCCAATCTCTGACCTTCTTTTTAATGGAATAGGTGTAAAGAGGAAGGTGTAAGGTAAAATAGAAGAAACAAATCACATGGATTCTTTTCAGTCTGGATTCAAACTTGGGCATGGGGCAGAAACAGCATTGGCTGAATTAAGGGATACCTTTGTCAAATAGAGCAATGTGCCTTTCTAGTCTTCTTAACCACTGAATGTCTTTCAGTACTATATTGATCATCAATCAGGTTGGAGATTGAAAATACTGTCTTGAGTAATTCTACTCTTTCCTGATTTCTTATTTGTATACGGGAAAAGAGGTGAGCCCAGTAGCTGCTCATACATGGCGTGCTGCAAGGTTCATGTTCTTTCCTGTATTTTTAACAACTATATCAAATGTCAAGGTCATCCATTGATACAAGTACAGGTAAATTACTATAAGGAAAACTCATACCAGTCTGTTGAAGATATCTAACTTCACCACACTGTTGATGCTGAGAAAGTCTTATGTTGGTTTCTGGAGGGCAAAACAAGCTAAAAATGAACCCAAATAACGTGAAGCTGCTGATGAAATTTGAAGCTCTCATGTTGTTACTTGAAGGGGAAGTACAAACCTTGAAGGATCAGCTG
Source organism: Oxyrhabdium leporinum (assembly GCA_032468155.1). Taxonomy (NCBI): domain Eukaryota; kingdom Metazoa; phylum Chordata; class Lepidosauria; order Squamata; family Cyclocoridae; genus Oxyrhabdium; species Oxyrhabdium leporinum. The sequence continues at coordinate 114,166 of JANHFL010000777.1, forward strand.
TGGTTTGAGGATCCTACTGGATTTGCAAGCACTGCTAGATGGGCAGGTGGAGCCTGCAGCCAGTGGGTTCTTTCCCAGCTTTAGTTAGTGTGTGAACCTCATAACATCAATTCATGTTCTCATTACTGCACAATTAGATTATATCAATGGACTCTAACTGGATATGTTTTTGAAGATCACCCATAAATTGCAATTGTTCAAAATGCAACAGCCCATTTGCTACCAAACTACCAGAAAACATAAACCTGTGGTGAAAGCCCTAATAAGCTTTTAAATACAATTCAAACTACTGGTATTGTGTTATAGAGCTCTACATGGCTTGATGCCAAATAATTTTCAGGCCCACCATCTTCACTCAGAACTAGAGTGTTCAGTTTAGTCATCGTGGAAGAAATTCTTGGGGATCATGCATTTCTATATGATAAGGAGGATTTAAGCCAAAAAAATGATGTATGTCTGTCATTGCTCTGATATTATAGAATGGCTTTTCTTTAATGATTAGATTTCTCCCTAATTCTGATAAACTTCCAGAAATCATTAAAAACTGATTGTTTTTGAGGACCTTGGGCAACTGTGAATGCCATCTTCTTGATAATTGTTGATGTTTAATAGTGACATATTATTGTATTATTATTGTGAGATGGATGCCATGTTGTGAATTTTAATTTATTTGTGTTAGGATGTTACTGTTTGGTGCTCATTAGCTGATTATCCTGGGTATTTTCAAATTTATTGTATATGCATTGTTAATGGATATTATAATTCTTGTTTATAATATTGTCATTAATGTTTTTAAGTTTTATTTACAGACAAGTGTATGTTAATATGTATATTTATTCTTGTGCTGTTCTTTTCCTATAGAGTAGTCAGTGGTTGCTTGCTGTATGGAATTGGTATTCTAAAACCTCCCAGTATAGAAAAGAAACCTCATGACACCATGTCAGCAAGATAACTAGTAATGTTTATAGAAGAGCTATTTCTTTGTGAATGGCTAATTTATGTAAATTTTGTTTAAAACTGGTATGCAGTTAGTGTTTCTAGATATAATGAGGGCCACGCTGAATCCATTCATAATTTATATTTGTCAATTAGATGCTTAGGGATGCTTGAAAGCATGACATGATAGCCATTCTGTCGCTGTTCCCAAAGAAATAGTACAGTAGGAAAATTGTTGCCAATGTAATATACAGAATATAGAATAACAGAGTTGGAAAGGACCTTCGAGGTCTTCTAGTTCAACCCACTGCTCAAGCAGGAGACCCTATACCATTCCAGACAAATGGCCATCCAATCTTTTCTTTAAAATCTCTAGTGATGGAGCACCCACAACTTTGGGATGCAAGCTGTTCCACTAGTTGACTGTTTTCACTGCAGGAAATTTCTCATTAGTTCTAGGTTGGATCTCTCTTTGATAAATTTCCATATGTTAATTCTTGTTCTGCCCTCAGATCTTTGGAGAATAGGTTGACCCCCTCTTGTCTGTGACAGGTCCTCAAATATTGGAAGTCTGCTCTCATGTCACCCCTAGTCCTTCTTTTCACTAGACTAGACATACCAGTTCCTGTAACCATTCATCATATTAATAATCTTTACAATTTATATATTATCATATATATATAAAATCTTTATGATTGATAGCCATTGATAGCATTCTAAATTATATTCATCCTCCTTGGAAACCATTGCTACCTTTTAGGAGAGTACATTCCGCTGTATGAACTCATCCATGAACACATTATGAAAACTCTTTAATTTCATAACATATGGACAGAGTTAACTGTAGTTTCAATTGGGAAACTGTGACCATCCTAGATCAAGCCAAGTCTAAAAACACTAGGGAATTTTTAGAAGCCTGACATTTTGACAGATTAGCCAACAATACACACATAGACATAAACAATATGTACATACTGTGCAAAAGAAACAGTCAACAAGCCAAAAAGGAAACAAAAAGACCAAAATATTTTTCTACCAGCAATCAGCACCCAGATGAGCATAGATTAAGTCCAAGATTAACATCAGACCAACAATGAGGAAGTAAGCAATATCCCAATCAAGGAACTGCCAAATAAGCTAGCGGTAAACAGCCCAACCAAAAAAACCCCGAGACTACTCCCACCACACGGACAGGGCAAGCTACTAGAATATAAACTGAGAGCAAATCCCATTCCTTACTAGCACTGATAATGTTACCTAGGTTGGGTAATAAAATGTCTGTAAGAAAACAGCCAAGCTCAGAGTGCACCAAGGACCACTCATATTCCACTGTTATGCTATTAATGTATACAGTGCTTTGAATAAAGATATCTATCATTTTGACTCAGCTGCAATATAGGAAAAATGTGCTAACTGGATATCAAGCTTTCCATATCATCAAGGAAAATGAACTGAAGACATACTGGCTATAAAATATGAAATCTCTACCTCCTAATTACAATATTCCTTTATTACATATTTTGACTCTCTGTAAAAATACTAATGTGTCCCACTTCACTGAAGATCCTGCAGTTTGATTGATTCTGGCACATTTAGAGAGCAGATGCTTAACTGCAGTTATCTGCCAAGAAAACTCTGGGACTTCAACAATAGAATGGAAGCATTAAGATAATTTCAGTCTTGAAATGTTTCCTATATTAAATCTTGATATCTAGGTGTCAGAAATGGATATTTAACTTAATCATTTTGATAAATTAACCATCTGCATATATGAATAGCAAAATTATATGAGGAATTGTATTTATTATGAATATTTGAATTGGCTTTGTGCAATAAGATGTGGAATGAATTTTATAAAAAATAATTACAGGCCAGCAGCAGGCAGCAGAAATCCCCTTTATGCATGCTTGCCAAGAGGAGCTTTGCAGGAGGTCTTTTTCTTGACATAATAAACAGTCAATCTATTAATTAAAACAGGAATATTTAGAATTCTCAGTAATATAGGAGGATGCACGCTGGATGAAACTAAAGGTCTACCTAACCTTTCATCTTGGTGCCACTGTAGCCAGTCAGATGCTGTAATCCTATGAGGAGTTACAATAGAATGAGATGAAATAGCAACTTGCATTCCTCACAGTTGGCACTGAAAGTCATACACCCTGCAACTTGTGATTGCACATTCCTTACACGCACTTTCTACATACTATATAACATTTTATACATTTCTATTATGCAAACTATAACTCTCTACCGTTGTCCCAGACTAAGTGCTCTAACCATTGAAATGATGGAACAGGATCCATGCTGAAGCTTAGGAGGGGAGTGATGATGGCAGTAATTGAGTTCTGAATGGTGTAGGAAATGGCTTTCCTCAGACTTTTCCTTGAGATGTATTTCCCATAATTTTATATTCAACTATATCTTGAAGGCAGTGTGTTAGGAAAGGATTTATAAAGCACTAATAATAGTGGAGAGTGTGCAGGGATTTGAATTCTGTTACAGGCAACCTTTGATATGTGTGCAAGCCCAAAAATCATCTTCAGAGGCCACTTCAGATGCCTTCCCATACTTAGGTGTGTTGAATGACTACCTGTGGTAGTGACACATACACACAAATCCAATAATTTCTTTACCAATATGCACTTGCCCAATTTTCATCTTTTTTGCACTAGGCAAAGATATCTTTATTCTACCAAGTCTTTTAATAATATATTGCTGTTATTTTTCTATTTATTGTGTTGCTTCTTTTATATATTTTTACACAACCCTTTTTCAAATATTTTGACATGCTGTTTTTAATTCTGTGATACAGTTTTTATTATAAATCTATATAAATCTATTTATTATATTTAATTAAACAGTAGTGTACAATTAATTTATAGAAATAAATAAGTCATTGCAAAAGCCTAAAAAACAAACAGAGGAATAAAGAGTTCCTAATGCCTAGGCACCAGCTGAAAAAATAATTCAAAAATACCCTAGCCCTGGAAGAAATTGGGGAGAAATTCCAAAGCTCTTCCAAATGATCATTCCTTCGATTCTACAAGAAAGTTGGTAGGGTTACGATAATCTGCATTTTTTGCTCCCTTCAAATAACTGTAAACTCCTGCTGACTGCTTTATGTAATCTCTGCAGTTTTGGAAGCAACATTTTTATTGCCTTTTTCTTAGAGCCAAAAGAGATGGACTAGCCCAAAGTCTGGCTTTGTGCTTAAGGTAAAACTAGAACTCACAGTCTCCCAGTTTCTAGTTTGTTGTCTTAACCACTAGAGACTAGACCATACTGGCTCTGTTCACTAAAATGAACTAGCTGTTTTATTTCAGTGGATTGGTGATGTGGTGGTAATGTGACTTGTTTCATTTTCTTGCTAGAATCTAGATTACTAGATCAAGCCTTGAACTATAATATGGGCCTTTGGTTTCACAGGGCTTTATTGGAAAGCTAAGGAGAAGCCATCATTCTACAGGCTTCATTGTAATTTTCAGAATGAATATCATTTTACCCTACTTCAGAAAAATATGGCAAGGATAAATCTTACGAGCAGCTAAATCACCTTAAAAATGATATCGGAAAAAACCTTCAGTATAAGTCACTTCAGTATAAGTCTTTTTGTGTCTTATAAGTCACTTTCATAGGGGAACTTATATTTATCATAGGAAATCTTCTTTCCATTCTGGTATCTTTGCTGGTTCATTGTCATTTTTGCCCAATTGACTTCAGTTCAGAAAAAATATTTTGTTTTGTTGAGATGACTTAATAGCCTCAGGCCTTTCTTTATTCATACTTTATTTCAAACGTTTCTCTCCTCTTTTTCAGTATAAAACAATCACCTATGTGTGTACTGTGCCCTCATGATTAGACTTTTCATTCTTTCCTGTTGTTGTGCACTTGACATTGCTTTTTCTTGTTAGTTTGTGCATGTTGCATGGTTTGTGAACTTAAGTGTTCTCTAAACATTTAAGTCAGTAATTAATTTGTGATTAAAAAGCAAACCTGACTAGTTCATCATTACTAGAATTTGATAGGAATAGCAGAGTATCCAACGCAAAGATCAAAGGCATTTTAGATCCATAATAATCAGATCTTTATACTTTACTAGAGCTGTTGACGTTTCTAATGTTCTTTCTCATTAATATTTAAGAACTTGCTAGTTAGATAACTGACTCATCTGGAGAAAGGGGACCATAGCTTAACTGAAGGGCACATATTTATTATACAAAGAACTCCCTCCAAGATCAGACATCCAGCATCTTCAACCATAAGGATTAGGTAACAAGAAATGTGAAATGTTCTGTGCCAAAAAAGCTGGCGATCTAGTGCTAGTCAATTTAAACTAGCTGGGCTATATAGAAAAGTCTGACTTGGTATAGGACAGTTTCCTTTTTCTCTCTCATATATGTGTGTGTGTGTGTGTGTGTGTTACTATTTACAGTTTACAGTTTTTAGTACTTTATAATATAAAATACAAAAATACAAAAGAAAATAGGCAAGAGGAAGGGAGAAGTGTAGAAAAGAAGGGGGGGTAAGAAAAAAAAGGGCGTTGATGTCCGACTCCTTTTGGTGCAGTAGAATAAGACAGCAACATCAAACCTCAACTTTTTACTTTTACATAATAGTATAAACTAGCCATTTCTATAACAACAAATCTATGTAATTGGTAAAAGCCAAAATCAAAGTTTCATTTTCTTCCACCTCAAGCACAAAGTCCAGAAGTGGTTTCCAAGTAGAAACAAAATTATTTATGGTTTTTTTTCTTTGATCAAAGTTTCCTGTGTTCCTAAACATTCATTTTCTAGCTGGTTGACGGAAAGTTGTGTCTTTCAATTGTTATGTATAGCTGGTGTATTTATTATTGGAATAGCTCTGCAGCCAATTCTTAATGAAACCCAATGGGGGCTGAAGTTCTCTCTCTATCCACAGAACAGATACAGCATGGGAAGAGGCCGTGCAATGTCTCAGTTTGCCTAAATCCTGACCTAGAGGGACAACCATTAAGAATAAGAGGTGAGTTCAGGGTCTGTTCAGCTGTGATTTTGCTGTGAAGATTTAACAACCAGGGTCCCTAGTTAACACAGATCAAAATTGTGGTCTTGATATTTTTTGAACTGAACAATTTATTTACTTTGCATGGTTTTTGTATTTGAAACTGGAGGAACTTGATAATTAAATAAATCTCAGTATTCTGTTACAATGATTGCTAACAAAATGTATTGTTTCTTTTCAAAAGAATATGAAATTGAATTGCTTCCATTCTTGAAACACAGAACGATTCTAACTTCTGTAAAAGATTTTGATTAGTTTTTATTTCATTATTCATTATTCATCATTCATCAGTGTACAGAATGTATACTCTTTTGAAATGGTTGCCTTTCCACCACAGTTATGCAAGCCACAGTCTTCATGCATTAACTGTTTTCTGCTTGAATGCAGCATCTAGTCACATAATGTCTTGGCAAATATCCAGAGCATTGTCACAAAGAAATAGTTTGGGCAAGACAAGATGTATACATCAATATGACTTTTAGAAGGGATGGTTACTGTTATTAAAGCAGTCTGAAGATCAAGAATCTATTGTGAAGCTCAGAAGGACCATTGACAGCTGCTTATGGAGAATATGTTTATGAACAAGAAATATTTTGTCTAAATCATTCATTGATTGAAATTCTTCTTTTGTCCATTTTAGCAACACACACGAATATATGATTTCAGATTATTGTAATATAGAAGTAAACGGGGAAAATTAGCTATCTTGTTTGTAAAATGGCACATATAAAATTATGCCAGTACAACTACCATTGATTATGGGTTCTGTAGATATGTTCACATTCCTTCCTTCTTCAAACATTAAATGTGCAAACTTCGGGATAACTTTTTAAAATTTCATTTAGAACAAGAAAAAGGGAAAGGGGGGAAAAGGTCTGATTTTTCCCATAGGATTATATATGTCAGCCTGTTCTTATTTTCTTAAAGCATTCTGCCAGTATAATAATGACCTATTTGTAATTGCATTTTTTTTCTTATGCTTCTAAGCACTCTGTGTACAAATGATGAATTTATTTTCATAGATCTCTGCCAAGCAATACTAAGATTAATTTCAACTCCTGAGATTTAATGAAAATCTTTTGCCATTTCTTGATGAGCAAACGTTTTGGTCCTTGCTGTTTCTTTAAAGTGAAAAATGCTCAACATCATGTGGAAAACCGATTGTTCAATCGAAACAAGTTTCAAATGAAAACTGCTACATCCTCTTGATTGTTTGTTTTGTGATTTTTAGGAGCTTAGATAAATAAATAAATAAATAAATAAATAAATAAATAAATAAATAAATAAATAAATAAATAAATAAATAAATAAAT